>JAHBCN010019524.1:0-15860 GCA_019359885.1 Listronotus oregonensis
GTAGAAATATTTAGAAAATAGGGCAATTTCTTGTTTTTTTAAATTTTTTAGTCGATCGTTTTTGAAGCAAAAAGTGAAAGGGTCCCCTTTCCCATATGTAAGTCACCCAAAAAAGGGATTGAAAAAAAAAATTAAATTTGTAAAGTTTTTATTGTACAGGCTTGGGTTTCCCTTTTCAAGACGTGTTTTTATTCAACTGAACCCAGCTGTTGGTTTAAAATCTTTTAAAAAGACGTAGGGGTTTTCAATATTTTCCTGTACAAATTGTTGAAAAAACATGATTAATTGTAATATTTTGTTTGAATCTATTAATTTTGTATTCCGACAAATTACTTGAGTTTTCCGGAAAACTTTTTTAAAAATAGACACCGAATTAATTTAATGCCCAAAACAGCTTTGTTGATCGATTTTTTAAAAATTATAAGGGAAAATTATATTGAGACGTTTATTTTCTGGTTTAGTTAGTTTTAATAGAGCTATAGCTGGCTTTTTTTTTAATTTTAAATTTTATGTATATGTTCATTTTAGTTAATTTTTTTTAACTGACGTATAATTTTTTGTATTTTTAAAGTTTTGTTGCCCCTTTTGGAAATATTAATTTCTGTAGAGTACATGTAAATTAAAATTTAAAAATAAAGTTTTTTTTTTAAAATTCCCCCAAAAGTTTTAAACTTCTGAATTTTTTGCACTTTTTTTGTTTACACCCTGTATTTTTTAACATTGATGGAAAATTAAAATTAAAAAGAAGTTTTTTTGGGCATTTAAAAGCATCTTTTGGGAATTCAATCTTCTAATAAATCAAAAGACAAAACATAAAAAAAAAAATACCAAAAAGTGCCGAATTATTTAAAGGAAATTTAAAGGAGTTATATCTTACCCCAGCCCCTTTAAACCCAAAAAAAAAAACACATCCAAAAATTCCACAAAGTCCCAAAATTACTTAAAAAGGTAAATCTTAAATGTAAAACAGCTGTTTGGGGGGATGAAACAGGTAACTTTCAACCATATTCCATTTTTTGATCCAACATTGTTATGTACCCTCTAAAAAAACCCAAAATGGAAAGTTTTTTTTAACTGTTATAATAAACCGGGTTTAAATTAAAAACATAAACCCTTAAAGTTTTGGGAAGATTGGTTTTACACAAATTAAATTTTCAAATTTTATTGTAACGTTATAATTTTATAAAAAAACATATAAGAGAAATTCATTTCTTCCCCCACAAGTAATCTTGTACTTTCTAAATTAAATAATGCAAAAACAGCTCCTTGATTAATAAACCGATGTCATGGTAGCACCAGCACAAATTCTTTCCCTTGAATAAAAAGACAAAACTTTCCATGGGGAAGTACCAACAGCCACATACTTTAAACTATTTGTTATTACAGTTGGTAATCCAGTTTTTACTCTATCCTAAAATTTAAAAAAAAAGTAATAATAAGAAACACAAGAAATAAGACACAAAATTCCAAAATAAATTTATCCATGATTTAAAGTAATGTTCTGTATTATTAACATAAAAAAAAAATGTTAAAAAAAAAGGGGTAGGTAGGTAGGTTTAAAGGAGGGAAACACCCTTCCACTGCGAGCGACGGTCATTGTTTTTCACCCCCTTTTTATATTTCTCCCACCGAATTGCCCCGGGGCCGGTTTCCAAGAGCCTTAAGAGCTGCTTGACTATCGGAGAATTTTTTTAACTGTCTTACGTGTAGTGCGATCAATCACCGTTTAAAAAAGCAAATACATCCGCTTGAAATATTTGCGAGAGTGCCCAGGTTTAAAGGGGAAAACTCTGCCCTGGCCTCTGTCCATATATTCCAGCTCCAACACCTTCCTTGGTTTTGGGGCCATCGGTGTACCAACAGATGTCAGCCCGGAGCAGTTCGGTCGTTTTTCGACTCCAGTCCTCCCTTTGTGGGTAGACTACACTGTAGGGCCGGTTGTAATTGGTTGCTGTAGGCATTATGTCTGAGGGCATTCCCAGTCTGAAAAGGTCAGGACATTCCTGAGGGAAACTGGGCCCCCAAGACACGCCTTCGGTTTTTTTACTGACCGCTTGATAGAGTCTGTAGGTTGCCCACCTTGCCCTTCAAGAAATATGCAGAGGAGGCAGTCCTAGGAGGGCTTCCAAAAACCCCCGTTGGTGTCGAGCGCAGCGCGCCCCTGACCAAGGGGAGGCCTTTTCTCTGTAGGTTGATAGTTTGCTTGGGGAAGCCGTTGCTGCCCCCTTTTCGCCACCATGCCAGAGGTTTACATGACATTGGTCTTGGGCTGTCACGTATAGCCAGTTTTTTGTTTTGCTAAAACCCCCGGGTTTGCCACAATCCCGGGCATGTCCCGAAAGATAAGGTCGCCTTACGGGGGACTTTTTTTTTTTAGATGCAAATTTGTTTAAAAGTGATAATTTTAGGATAAACCCCAGATATTTTGCCCTTTTGGGAAAATGGTTTTTTGTTTCCAACCCGGGAATTGGTGGTCCCAAATTAACAAGGGTTTTCCTTTGGGGGAAATAACCCCCTTTTTAAAGAAAAAAAGTAATCTAAAAAAAAAATTTATCTTCGGAAAGAAAACAATTCAACAGAAGTAATGAAAAAAATTCATTTTTATTTATTCAAAAGGAAAAATTATCGGAACCCACTATCCTTTTAAAACTTTTAAAATATCAACCCTTTTTCACAAAAGGTAAAAAAATATGTAACAAAACATAAAAAAAAGTTTGTTTTTTTATATATTACAATATTCTTTATCCAGCGGAACAACATCTTCTTTTTTAGTCCCCGTCAGGTCCCCTGGGGGTTGGAATCCCAGCTGGGTCTCTGCCCCGCCACTCTTTAAAAAATTTTGACGCTGACGCTATGTATGCTTGGGCCCTTCTCGGATGTTTCTTTAACCAGGAGATTTGTTTTCTTCCTTTCGCCCCTGCGACCTTCTATTTTTTCCCCCTTTATTATAAGCTTTTAAAATATCCGGTAGCGATTTCCTCTGAGAACATGGCCGAGGTATGCCAGTTTTCGGCATTTAACTGTTGTCAAAAGTTCACGAACTGTATTTGCCCCGTCTAAGGCTGTTTTTCTTTTTCAAAGCCACCCGTGGGATTTTTAGCATTCGTCTATGTAACCACATTTCAAAAAGCTTCTAGACGGTTGATTTTTTTTCATGTCCAGACTTCAGCTCCACAAAAGACAATTTAAATGTAGCATTTAATCATTCTTTGGGCTCAGCTTTAGGGGTTTAGGCTATCATTACAAAACAGTGATCTTATCTTCTTGAAAGTTGTACGGCTGATTCAATCCTGCTTTTTTTCCCCCCTACCATGTCGAGGCTCAGTGATGTAGCATCTGGGTTTTAAAAAATTGATACTCTCTTTAACGTTCTGCCCATTTTTTATGGGGTTGAGGTAGGCTGAGGTAAAGACCAAAACTTTGAAACAAATACAAATTAAAAAATTAAAAATACTAAACAGTAAAAAATTTTAATTTTTTTTTCAAGTGAAAATAAAAAATTAATTTATTTTGGGGTTTTTTTGGTTAACCTTAATTCCAATTTAAAAAAGCTTTTAACTTATACATTTGCTTACAGTATTTTTCCCTTTTTTTGGTCATTTTTTAAGAAAAAATTATCATTTTAAATTGCAAAAAAAAGGATCGTCATCAATCACGGGGGCTCGAAATAGGGAAGGGGGTTGGGGCAAAATTACAAAAAATCACAAAAAAGGGGGGTAGTGAGGTATCATGTATTTATTTTTTTTGATCGCGCGATTTTTAAACCAAAAAAACCGTTGATGCCAAGATACTAAAAAAAGAAAACTAAATACCTTTAGTGTTATTAATTTTATTTTGAAGTATAGATTGGGAATATAAAGTCATAAAAAAAGATATAGTTGGATTAACATACCCCATTATTAAAATTGTTAATATTTTTTTTGAAAACATGTATTTTTTGTGGAAGAATGATATAATGAAAAATGTTTTTCAAGAATAAAATAGATGAATGGAAACCAGGGAACGGAGATCGTTACGCCGAAATTTTTAGGACCTCACAAATCACGGGTAAAAGTTTGGATAATTTTTAACGAATTGTCACTTAACCCAGGAGACGACATAGGAACAGTCACCCTGGCACTAGGATCTGAGATCACTGTGGATGTCATACCCCCATTTTTTGGCGCCCCTAAACCCTATAGCAAAATTGAAATTATTTTCGTCAATATTTTCCATGTTATATTTTTAATTTTTTTACTCTTTGAGATAAACTTTAAAATGATTTTTTTGAAACTGATATAATTTTCATTTCTTCTTGATCACAAGTCCTATTTGTAACATTTTAAAAGCAATGAATAAAGATTAGTTTACAAAAAAATCTGCTATTTTTCAGTAATATTGAAAGTACTAACTCCTGAAGAAAACCTTTCAGAATTTTGGACAAGCTTATGATGGATGAGTACCTATCAAAGTGGGGACCAGGCCACGAGGGCCACCCAGGGAACAAAGAGGCCGACGACCTAGCCAAACAGGATCAATGGGAAATTTAGAAATGAAAAAAAAAATTTGAAATTAGAAAATTTAATTAAACTAATAATTTTTTTTTTATTCATTTGTTTTCCCATAAACGCATAATATTAATTTGACATCTTAATCGCCATTTTCAAAAAAATAGCAGAGATAGGAATAGACATAATATACATTTTATATCAAAAAAGATTTGTAGAATCCAAATTTTAAAAATATAGGGTATTATTGAAAAAAATTAAAGTTAGTTTCGGTTAAACCGAAAATGACAAAAGAATGTTGTAAAATCCAAAATCAGCATCTTAAGATATATTATAGCATCTTAAAATTTGAGCTATATGTTTTTATTCAAGAAAATGAAAGTCTGGGTATGATTTTTTTTGTCCAAAAAAAAATTTTATATAATTTATATATATATATATATATATATATATATATATATATATATATATATATATAAAAATATATATATATATATATATATATATATATATATAAAATATATATATATATACAAAAAAAAAAAAAATATACAAAAAAAAAAAAAAAAAAAAAAAAAAAAAAATTTAACAAAATATTTTTATCATTTTAGTTGTGGTTAGTGTGGTTACTTTAAGTATTGCTTTTTATTATATGTCAAATGATCAACTAGGGAATAGGCGATAACGTATTCAATTTTTAATATACTCCCAAAAAAAAAAGTTTTTTTTTAATTTATATAATCATCATTGACTATTTTATTTACAGTTACTGCTGCGCACAATATACATTCACTTTACCACCATTTGAACATCAGATCGAAAAAAATTTTTTTCACATAAACGCACTAGTTGCGTCAGCATTGTTGGGGTTTTGAAGTAAAGAACAATATATTTTTAAACAAAAAAATTTTTATTTTATGGGTTTTTCCGGCTATTTTAAAAGCTTTTAATTTAATAAAGAACGAAGTTACGTCGAGTTTAACTGCCAAAAAAGTAGAATAATTTTTCTATTTTAGGATATGAAGGAAAGGATAATACTATTAAAAGATTCGTCGAGTTTTGGCCTTAAAATGCATTTTGGGGAATTTTAAAAGTTTGCAATCTGATTTGAATTGAGTTTCTGAGGCCAAAAGTCTTAAAATTTAAAATGGCACAACATTTTATTCATTAAAGATGAAAATTGCGACATTTTACCTTGGACACCAACCCATTCTTTTTTGGAAAAAATATCTTGCCACTTTCTTAATTTTTTTTTTTTTTCACCAAAAGTATGTAAATAAGGACGTCCATTAAAAACTCCCCAAGAATTGATCTAAATTTGGAACCAAGTTCTTTTTTCACTGGGCAAGTGTTTTACGATCTGGCTGAAAACGGGTGCTCAACGGAAGGGCTAAATGTCAATCCAAGAAAAAACATATAATATCGTTTAAAAAAAAAACAAGGTTTATAGCTCCTATGTTAAACTTTTTTACGATTAAACTTTTCTAGAAAAGTAAAATATCTGGGAATTATTCTTGCCCAAAGAAACTCAATTAAACCCCGCAAAAAAAGTACTATCGCAAAGCATCAACCGGGTGCCGCAGACTATGGGAAAAACATGTTTTAAATCCAAAATATCTACTGGTCATACATTACAGTTGTAATACCTATAGTTACTTATGCCTCACTGGTCTGGTGGCCAAAACAGAGGAAAACTACACAAGGAAAGTTTCTGAAACTGCAGAGACTTGCCTGTCTGGGAGTTCATTTGAGCAATAAAAACCTTGCCCAACGGCAGCTCTGGGGGAACAATGTTGAACCTCCTTCCCCTGCACCTGCACATAAAGAGGGACGCATATGAGTGCCCCCCAGAGTAACCAGATACAAATAAAGTCAGAGACCTGACTGGACACCTTAAAATTTTGTAAAAATCAAGATTGAAGCTCTGACCAAACCCACGGACATGATCCAAGGGCGAGATTTCCCAAAAGGCTCTTTAAAGTGGTTATTCAAGACCCCCAAACTATGAGTGATAATGCCCCAAAAGCATGAAAAAGGCTCACTTGTCGGGGTACACTGATGGATTTAAATGGAACAAGGTTGGAGCTGGTGTTTTTGGACCTAAATGCAGACTCTCAAAGTCTCTCGGCGGGGCCTCTTCCATTTTCCCAAAGGGCTGAAATCCACACTGAATTTGCGCTTAAAAATAAAGCAAAAAGGCCCCGAGGCAATCATATATATTTTATAAAGGCCAGGTTGCTTTGAAGGCTTTGGCTTCATGCACTTTTAATTCAAAGTTAGCCGGGAATGCGACAATCTCTAAACCAACGGGGCCAAACACAACAGAGTTTTTTGGAGGGGGTACCAGGACAGCGGAGGAAGGGCAAAAAACCCGATCACTCGCCAAGGAAGGAGCCCAGTGACCATTCTATGGACCTGAACCCTTCTGTGGCACCACTAGGAGGCCACCTCTACGAGGAACTCAGAAAAAGGAAAAGAGAATTCAGAACAACATCTCAGGACAAGGCAGCGAAAAGATTTATTTCGCATTCACCTAAGTCACAAAGAAGCTACTGGAACTTCAATAAATGAACTTTAACTGGTTACCGATTTCCTAACAGGACATGGCCCTATAGGTATCCCTCAAAAAAAATAGGGAAGACTGAGGATGAAAAAATGGCGGTTTTGTCATGAAGCAACGAAACTGCGAAAACACATTCCCCGTGAATGCAGAGAACTTTACCCGACAACGGCTAAAAACTTTTTCTCAGAGATGTTATTCAACTTGCACCGCGTAGTATCCTGAACTTTGCTAAGGGTATAGGAATTACCGGGCACTAACCAACGAAGGGTATTCACAAAAGATCTCTTTAGGTCGAAGTGAAGGAGGGCTCACTAGAGCCGAGCGACCCCGTTCATTACAATACAATACAACCATCCCGATCTGGCTAAGTTAGTGAATGTTCTTTTTAATATTAATAATGTTTTTCACTAAAAGAGACAGATCAGTAAAACTTACCAAGTTAAAAAGAACTTGGTCTAATTTTAGATTTTGTTATTTTCAGAGGCTAAAAATTTTTGGGAAAATTTTTTTGGCCCATATTTTACAGGAGTTCTTTTCATGGGGTTTACATAATTAGTCTAAATATTTTAACAAGTATAAAAACCAAGGCACATATCGCTTTTGTCTAGAGCAAAAAAGGTGGACAAAAGGGAAATTTGTAATAAATGAGGACGAAAATATTAATTCTGAAAATTATTATTCATCTCATTTTATTTAAATATGCGTTGGTAATTTTTAGCAATAAGCTTTTTAAATTTCACTAAATAAGGTTGTTGGCACCTTTTTGTTCAACGTATTTAAAATAAGAAGGTATTGATTACTTGTTTCCTTCTGCTTGGTACCTTTTTTTTTTTTTATTTCAAACTTTTGGCACTTGGCAATTTCCCCTTTTAAAAGGGACTAAGACTTGTTTTTATGGGGAACAGGGGATTTTTTTTGTAATATTTTTTGTACCACATTTTAAAATTTAAAATTTTTTGATCGGAAAGTATATAATTTGTTAAACGTCAGTGATCACCAGGTCTTTCTTTGCAAAATTAAACGTTTAATGTAATGTAAAAAACAAAAAGTCATTATGTTCCAAGAATTTTTTATTGTAACATTAGTAAAAGCTCAAAAGTATATTTTGCATATCATACAGATTTAAATGATTTGTAAGCTACACAGAAAATTTCTATTTTCTAAAAAAAAATATTTTAAATATTCTTGTAGAGAAGTAATCTTAATAAGATCAGCTTCAAATTAAAAAAGGTGTTTTTTTTTTCTTTTAGTGTACAGGGTTTTCTACACAAATTTTTATTTGTGGTCATGCCTTATTTTCTAACAAGGATTGATCATTTTTTAATTTTTCACCTTCTTCAAATTTTAAGAGTAATCAGTGGCGTACCAAAATATCCTAAAATAGGGTCAAATACCAAGAACAACCCTTTGTGGAAATAAAAAAAAAGTATAAATTTAAAAATTTCCTCTTGACACAAAGCAATAATGTGCCAATTTTATTAAAATATCTAAAGTTTGTATTTAGATATCATAATAAATGATTTATTTTTAAAAAAAACCCCCCCATATCTCAAAAGATAAGACGTTTAGAACATATGTTTATGTAATGTTTATTTTAAAACCTAAAACTTGCCCTTAAATATTGACATTCAATTAGAAAAAACCCTGTACATACCTACTGAATAAAGATTTTTATTTACAAAGGTACCCGGTTTTTATCTAACATGGTGCGAAATATGTAGAAAATATATTTTCATATTTTAAATCAAATAGTTTATTCATAAAATAGCTGAATAAACCTAACATATAATTTTTATATCGATGACATTTCTGCATCCAAAGGTCAGTTTTGATATACAGTAGTATAATTTTTAATAATGATGCGTCAAATTACGGAATGCAATGTTGTCACTGCATTTCGACGCAGCAATATTCATAAAAGTTAAACCACGCTTTTACTCCAAGCCGCGAAAGCGACTTCTGCTGGCAATTTCGTGAACGTCAGATACGATTTTTTCTAAAACCTACATTTCTGCATCAGCTATAAATAGGTATGGTTATATTCAGCGTGACGTCAACAAGCCAATAAACTGAATGTAATTCTGCGTCAGTATACTGACGCAGCATTAGGTGACGCAACTTTTTTTATTTATTTTTTTACAGTGGGATAATTACAGGGATAAATCCTCAAATGGTAAAAAAATTAATAAAAAGGAAATAACACACAAACAAAAAAAAACTTAGATACAAAATAAAGGTTACACATTATAAACATAAAATAGTTCCATTAAGTAAATACTGTTTAAAGGGGTTTAAAAATTTAATCTTAAATCAGAGTCCCCAAACCAAAAATTTTCTTAAAGAGAACACAGACCAATGTTAAAAATTATATATATATATATTATATATATATATATATATATATATATATATATATATATATATATATATATATATATATATATATATATATACAGTAAAGGCAGAGTACTGCGAACATAGGACAATCTTGGACGTTTTTGGGATGTACCTAAAAACCCCGCACGCATTGCTTATCGATCAATAATCTTCCAGCAAACAATTCAATACGTTTATTTCTGAAATAATTCTCTTAGTATCGAACCCCTCGACATAGTTGTAAAGGGGGTCGAATATTTGCCCAAAAAGTTTTTTAATAAAATAATTATTATTAGTAATGGATGTTTACGAACTGAAAGAGAAAATTAAAATATTTGAATGGTATCACGTGGAAATCCTGTTAGGGAATTAGGGGAAATTTTTTATTAATATTTAAACTAAGCCACCCCCCGATTTCCACTATTTACGAGTCATTAAAACTTTCTTGACATTTGGTTTTTTAACCCAAGAAAACATAAACATGATAGTGCCCTGAAAAAAAAACCAGGAAAGGAAAATGAAAGAAATTATGGTAGGGGACAAGTGTTATTAAAAAAACCTACAGTTTCCCTTAATACAATTGCAGAACAGGTTGATTTGTGCAAAAGATCAGTGGAAGAGTGCTGAAAAAATTTATACTGCTCCATAAAGTAAGAAAAAACCCACGAAATTAACCTGATGACTCATGACAAATACAATTTCTTAAAACTGTAATGGAAATGAAAAATAAAAATGCATTTATAAAAAATTGTTTTTACTGGGTAAATCGACATTTCCACTTCATGGTCTCACTAACGATTTTTTCTCTGGGGTCACGTAAAATCAGAAATTTATGGTTTCCAGGAGAATAGGGCTATTAATCTACAAAAATTAAATTACAAAATTGAGAATTCTTTAGATTATTACCCTAACATTCTAGCAAATATCAGAAGGCGTTTTATTGACAATCTTGGTAATTTTGTGGCTCAAGAAGGTGGTTTATTTGAGCATCTTTGATAACTTGAAAGAGTTTTTTTTTATATTTTATGAATGCACATTAAATTGTTTTCTTAAGAATATCTTCTACGTTTCATTATTTATTAGGAAAAATTATTTTATTTTATTAGGAAAAACTGTTTGGTTTTTAAGACCGCAGCAAACGTTGCGGTCTCGTAAGCAACTAATTTTAAATTTATGGCTTATAAAAATCAGATCGAAGTCGGTTGACGCTAGCTAGGCTCTTGTTACTTGCCTACAAACACTGCATCCTCTAACTGAAAATAAAAACGTAGTACACAACTAAACTGGGCAGATAATTCTTCCGAATTTATCACCGATTCCCACCAGTCCCAACCAAAAATAAGCCAACTAAGGAAACGAGACGGAAATTGAAATGCAAGCCACAAGATTATTATTGGTATTTTAGAATTGGGTTCATCCAAAATCGTCCAGGAGCCTCCTATGTTCGCAGTAGGTGCGCTTTACTGTATATGGTCAAAACACGTTTATTGACCGCATTTTCAAAATTACAACTTATTTTATCACAATTGTGACTTTTTTAACATTGGTCTGTGTTCTCTTTAAGAGATGGCTAAGGTTTGGCGACGTCTGATTTAAGATTAAATTTTTAAACCCTTAATCAGTATTTACTTAATGGAACTATTGTATGTTACTAGTATTGAAACCCTTTTTTTTATTTTGTATCTAAGTTTTTTATGTTTTGTGTGTTATTTCCTTTTTTATTAATTTTTGTACCATTTGGGGATTTATCCCTGTAGTGTACTTTACGTAAATAAATAAATAAAAAATGTTGCGTCACCTGTAATGCTGCGTCAGTATACTGACGCAGAATTACATTCAGTTTAATTGGCTTGTTGACGTCACGCTGAATATAACCATACCTATGTATAGCTGATGCAGAAATGTGGGTTTTTTAGAAAAATCGTATACTGACGTTCACGAAATTGCCAGCAGAAGTCGCTTTCGCGGCTTGGAGTATACCGGCAGCGTGAATATTATTTTACTTTATAGATATTGCTGCGTCGAAATGCAGTGACAACATTGCATTACATTAGTGACGCATCATTATCAACAGATTATACTACTGTATATCACAAACTGACCTTTGGATGCAGAAATGTCATCGATATAAAAAATTATATACTTAGGTTTTTCATATTTTGGAATAAACTATTTGATTTAAAATATGAAAATATTTTTACATATTTCCTCCATGTTAGATACAAACCGGGTACCTTTGTAAATAAAAATCATTATTCAGTAGGTATGTACAGGGTGTTTTTAATTGAATTCAATATTTAAATTTTAGGTTTTAGAAATAAAACATTACATAAACATAGTTCTAAACGTCTTATCTTTTGGATAGGGGTTTAAATTTTTTTTTAAAAAAATCATTTATTATGATATCTATAATATTTTAGATATTTTAATAAAATTGGCACATTGTGTTTGTGTCAAGAGGCAATTTTTAATGTGCCACATTTTTTTTTATTTCCACAAATGGTGTTCATACGGTATTTTCCGGCCTATTTTGGCAGATATTTGTGGTACGCCACGATTACTTTTAAAATTTTGAAGAAGGTGAAAAATTAAAAAAACAAACCTTGTTAGAAAATAAGGAACCACAAATAAAAATTTGTGTAGAAAATTTACATAAAAGTAAAAAACACCTTTTTAATTTGAAACAACTTATTAAGATTATTCTCAAAAATTTAAATATTTTTTTAGAAAATAGAAATTTTCGTGGCTTTTACAAATCTTTAAATCTGTATGATATCAAAATATATTTTATTTTACTAATGTTACAATAAAAATTTTGGAACATAATGACTGTTTGTTCTTTTAAAGATTTACAATTAAAGTTTAAATTTCAAAGTAGGTATGTAAATCACTGACGTTTAACCAAATTTATACTTTCCGATCAATAAATTTAATTAAAATGTGGTACATAAAAAAATATTACTAAAAAATCTCTGTTCCCCATAAAAACAAGTCTTAGTACCTTTAAAGGGAAATTGCCAAGTGCCAAAAGTTTGAAATAAAAAAAAAGCAAAAAAGGCCAAGCAGAAGGAAACAACCGATACCTTCTTATTTTAAATACGTTTAACACAAGGCCAACAACCATATTTAGTGTAATTAAAGTTATTGCTAAAAATTAAACGCATAATAATTTTAAATAAAATGAGATGAATAATAATTTTCAAAAATATTTTTTCGTCCTACCCTAAAATTACAAATTTGGCACTTGTCCTTTGTTGCTCTAGACGGGATATGTGCCTTGGATTTTATATTGTTAAAAATTTAGACAATATGTAAATCCCATGAAAAAGAACTCCTGTAAAATAGGCAAATTAATTTCCAAAAATTTTAGCCTCTGAAAATAACAAAATCTAAAATTAGACCAAGTTCTTTTAACTTGGCAATTTTTTTACTGATCTGTCTCTTTTAGTGAAAAACATTACTAATATTAAAAAAGAACATTCACTAACTTACCAGATCAGAACTAATTGTATTGTATTGTAATGAACGGGGTCCCGGCTCTAGTGTAGCCTCCTTCACTTCGACCTAAAGAGATCTTTTGTGAAACCCCGTTGGTTAGTCCTGTTTAAAACCCTTAGAAAGTTCAGGATACTACGCGGTGGTTGAATAACATCTCAGGTCGAGGTATTTGCCTTGTGGGTCAGTTTCGCATTCAAAGGGAATGTTTTCGCAGTTTGTTTGTTATGACCAAACCGCCATTGTTCATCCTCAGTCTTTCCTTTTTTTTTGAGGGGATACCTATAGCCGTCCGTTAGGAAGTCGGTAACCAGTTAAAGTTCATTTTATTGAAGTTCCAGTAGCTTCTTTTGTATTAGGTGAATGGAAAATTTTTCGCCTGCCTTTGTCCTGAGATGTTGTTCCAGTAAGTCTCTTTTGCCTTTTTCCCATGTTCTGAGTTCGGGGTGGCCTCTAGTGGTGCCACAGAAGGGCGGCCTAGAATGGCACTGGGCCCTCCTTGGGGATTGATGGCTTTTTGCCCTTCACTCCTTCATGTCCTGGTACCCACTCCAGAAAACTCTGTTGTGTTTGGCCAGTTGGTTTAGAGATTGTCGGACCCGGCAGCTTTGAATTAAAAGTGCATGAAGCCAATGCCTTCAAAGCAGCCTGGCTGTCCTATAAAATAAATTTGCCCTCAAGGCTTTTGCACATATAGAAGCGCAAATGTCAATTGCATGGATTTGCTTATATATATATATATATATATATATATATATATATATATATATATATATATATATATTATTATATATATATATATATAATATATATATATATATATATATATATATATATATATATATATATATATATATATATATTATAATATATTATATATATTTTATTATTATATATATAATATATATATATATATATATATATATATATATATATATATATATATATATATATATATATATAATATATAATTGTCCCAGGATAGGGAATTTAACAAAAAAAGACAAAAAATTTTGGGGTTGAAATTTGACCGTTTTGGAGCCAGCCCTGTTGATTAAAAAAAAAATTTGCATTTTATATTTTTTTAAAAAGCATAAATTTTTTTCTTATTATTAAATATGAATAAAAAAAAATTGGTACCCCAAAACGTAAAAAAAAAATGGGGGCCATGGTTAGAAATTCGGTATTGGCAAAATTTTGATTTAAAAACTTTTTCTTATAAACTTTTTTTATTTCCTGAAATAACTTTCCTTTATATAAAATTTAAAAAAAAAATCGATCAAGGCATTTGTTTTTTTTAAAAAAAAAAATATGAAAATTTTTTTTTTTTAACCAAGCAGGGCTGGATGCCAAAAAAATTTAACCCCAAAAATTTTTTTCTTTTTCGTATAAATTCCCATCCTGGGCACACTGTATATATATACATATATAAATATATATATATATATATATATATATATATATATATATATATATATATATATATATATATATATATATATATACAGTTTGGCGAGTTGAATTTTAGGGATTAAATTTTTTAATGTATTAGACACTAATAGATAGAGAGAGATGAGAACGCTGCATCGACCTCCCACCGATAGCGACGCCGATTCCCCGTACCGCTCGCAATGTGAATTTGTGGGCGAATTTGTTCTCGCCTATCCGTCTCCTTTTTACATTGTGCAAAAATCATAATATTCGAAATTTTCAAGCGCCGAACGTGTTTTATATATATATATATATATATATATATATATATATATATATATATATATATATATATATATATATATATATATATATATATATATATATATATATATATATATATTTTAAAAATTTTAAAATAAAATTATTATATATAAAATTAAAATTATAATTATTTTTAAAAATATTAAAATTTTATTTTTAAAAAAATAATTTTTTTTATAATAAAATTATTTTTTTTATTTTTTACCCAAAAAAATTTAAAAAGTGCTTTTCAAATGTTATTTGCAAAAAAACCTCATTTTTTGTACTTTTTTATCTTTAAAATTTATCGAACGCCTCAATGGTTCTTACTTTTTTTTAAAACCCCAATAACAGTTTTAATCCATTTTTAAAACCCGTCCCAATTTTTCAAGTTTGCTAATTGTAAAACTTGCATGGTATTTTAAAGCTTAACAATCCACGGCGGACATTTGGTATGGTCTGTGATAAAATAATAAATTATAAATTACGGTAATGAAGCGTTACATGCTGAAAATTTACATAGGTACTATAAAAAACAATTTTATTGTATACCTATTTTTTTACAAAAATATTATCTACACTTAATTAATTCCCAAGGATTCAACATAAACATATTTTTAGGATGGATTTTTTTAATGGAATTAATGCTACCAAAAGCACGTATATATGTGAAATAAGATCCAAGTTCCTATCCAAAAATCTACTAAAAAATTTCCATTTTTTTAACATTGGGTTTTTGGGCCTTTTATTATTTTATCTTCGTGTCTAAAAAAAAAAAAAAAACAACGACAAACACTGAAAACGTAAACAAGTTCGGAAGTAATCGTAATTTCCATGCCTACCCGGATCCCATATCAATAATAAAATATACCCTCTTTTTTTTCCCCCAAATATTGTTTAACTTTTTTCGTTTACTTTCTTTTTCCTCATACCGAAATTGCACTACTCATTTGGAATTTTTATTACCCACATAAAACTTTTAGGTGCCTCTGGCGGGCTTCTGGCGCTTTTAAGAAATGAAGGGGTAAGATAAATGGTCGCAATATATTTGTAGAAGTATGTTTTACGTCGAGAAGCAAGTTTCCAGGTAAAACTGTAGAAAATATGTTTATATTTCGAAGTAAAAGATATAAGGGACAGTTAGTTTTAATATTGTTTAGAATTTTTACGGCGTCTTTGAGCCTTTAAAAGGGTTATTTTGGGTT
>JAHBCN010019525.1:0-15977 GCA_019359885.1 Listronotus oregonensis
GCGAGCGATGCGTCATTGACAGAAATTTTGGACTTGAAGTATAGTCCTAAAATACACCTTCCATAAGAGAGATTACATAAAGTATAAAATAATGTACACTATTTTCTAATTACAAACAGACCTAGTAAACTTTCAAAAATCAATATCTTTTTTAACAAAGCCTCAAAAACTGTTTTTTTTTAATTTTAATACTTTGATTATTTGCATTAGTTTTTAAAAAATATCGTAAGAACCATTTTCAAAAAAATCCGAAATGGATGCATGGTTTTCGTGCATGACAGATATTAACAATGTTAATTATGCACAATTTGATTGTTAATACCTCGTTTTACAGACGATAAAAAAATCGTTTTTTTAAATATAAAAGACACTTTTATTAATCCTATATTTCAATTTAATTTAGTTCTTAAAAAAGCCATTTTTCCAGTGGACTACCTCAATTACGGTAATAAATTTTTGCCCCAAAAAATCTCTTATTGTTATATTAAATCCAAAATTTTATTTAATAGTCCAAAACAACTTATTTGTTATCAAATTTATGTACTCAAATGTATACGAGTTTAGTCACCAGATATATAACGTTTCCTGTTAACAAAATAATAGTTAATAATAATTCGGTTACTTCTGGTAGTTCTGTGATGCAAAGTGCATTTATTCATATTTAAACCAAGAAAATACCAGTCGTAAATCTCCCAATTAGGACGGTAGCAAAAAAACTCATAAAAGGTCTTAAGTCAGACAGCCAAGCGGCCCTGAAGGCCATCAGTTCTCCAAAAGTTAATTTCAAACTAGTGGGGGATTGTATACAGGCCCTGGATAAAGTCGGCTTGACAAACAAACTTACGGTAGCCTGGGTACCAGGCCACGAGGGCCCCCCAGGTAACAAAGAGGCCGACGACCTAGCCAAAAGAGGATCAGCCATGGAAATAATAGGCCCTGAGCCAGTCCGTGGAATCTCGACAGGTCTCTTTAAAGCATCTATTGAGAGCTGGGTAGATATAGAGTTTCAAAGCTGGTTGGTACAAACCCCAGGATAACGACAGACAAAGCAGTTCATTAAGACCTGCTCGGTAAAGTTTACCTCGGACCTACTGAGCCACAGTCGTAAGGTCGTAAGGATAACGATAGGTCATTTAACGGGACATTGCAAACTCAACAAGCACCTGGAAAGAATAGGCCTGGTGGAGGATAGCCTGTGTGGTTCTGCAGGGGCTGGAAAAAGCTACATTGTGATGCCACTGCGAAGCACTATGTAACTTAGGTTTACTAGGCTTGGTGAGGAAAATCCAAAACCTGCAAGTTATATGGAGTGGCCAGTGTCAAGACTCTGGAGTCTAGTTAAGAAGACGGGCCTGGACAGGGTACTCTAAAGAACGATAGGAGAAACCACAATAAATCTGGTAAGGTTGCAGTGGTGGAGGTTATTTTTGCCATCTTCGCTTAAATAACCCAATCTAATTGATACTGTATACGAGTTTTCTTGGGCAGTAAATTCACCGATGCTCTACTGGCCGCTTCATCTATCTCCTTAAATTGATCGATGCAACCAATACTTTCTCCTATATTTTCTTTCATTTGAATTTGATTTTAAGTAAAAACTAAGACGAGACAAAACTGACACGATGTATCAAATTTGAAGTAAACATGCCGGAACCAACCAGCATCAACAAAGGTTGTTGGAATTCATTAATAAAGGCCAATTTCAATAATTGTTATAAACGATGCATGTAAAACTATATCTTCCAATTTTTGAATAATTTAATTTTTTAATTTTTTGGAAAAAAGGAGGGAAAGACTTTTGGGATTTGGTTGCGAACTTGTTTTCCATTTTTCAAACTTTACATATGCCTTAAAATTGTACTTTTAACACTTATACCATAAATTACTATTAAATATCATTTTATAATTTTTTTCCCTTAAACAATTACATTTATCTATTCTTCTGTGGTAATTAAATAATAATAATTTTTTAATATTAGTTTTGAGACAATTATAAGTCTTCAGAGTTGGAAACAGTTTTTTTAATCAAATCAATCAAAGTAATCCAGAGTCTCCCGGGAGACCCGATTAATCACAGAGTTCCTTTGACTGTGTCGAAACGACATCTGTTAACACCGCTCGATCCTGGCGAAAGCGAAAATTGTTACTGAAACGTCTTAAGAAGACGGATCGCTTTACTGAGAAGAGATGTTGAATTCTTGCGTAAACAGATTCATGTAAAATAAATTTGCAGTTAAAAGTATAAGATTAGTGTGTAGTGTACAGGGTGGCGCTTTTGAAATGGATTTTCATAATATTGGGAAAACAACAAGTAGTCGAGGCAATGAAGCACCCAACCTCGGAAATTTTTGCACTTAGACAGATCGAAATAGGGTTTTTTGCATTCGCTTCCTAAAATCATTGAAAAAAAATAATCTACTTTGTATCTAATACAAACTCAAAATTGCATTTGTGCAGGCAAAAGTGCATTTAAAAAATTCATTTTTTCAAGTCACTTTAAAAAAATCACATAACTTCGCTAATAAGACCCCGAATTGCCTCAAACCAGGTTCCCTGGGGTTTTCGAGATCGCTGATCTCGATTATGATCTTCAAAGTGAACCACAGCCGACCTGGAGCTCAGGATTGCTGATGAACGTCATCTCCGTGGCTTCTCCCGGAATTCACGCGGAAAAGAAGCAAACTTCTGCCCCCGGGGGTTTTTGGGTCGCCTAATTCAAATATGGCACCGGCGAACAACCCTGAACACATGGTGCACCGGACGTGGACGTCATCCCCGAGAGTTTTCCTGACACGATCGCAAAAAACAAACCGAAAATCGTCGTGGCAGGGTTTTTTGGGGCGCTGATTCTATTTTACATCGAAACCGACTCCCCGAACACCTAGTGCACCGGAAGACGTGGACGTCATCTCCGAGAGTTTTCCTGACACAATCGCAAAAAGCGAAACGAAAATCGTCTCATAATTTGACACATTCGATTTTCGGTTTGTTTTTTGCGATTGTGTCTGGAACGATTTATCAAAAATTTCCGCGATCTTTATATCAATATATAGGAGTAATTTCGATTTTTCGAAATCGGCTTGAATAACAAAATCCTAATTTTAGCAACAAGGTAGCTACAAATTCTGGTGATTTTTTAATCGAGTTTTGCTAATTTATCCCTGCTAGTCTAATAGATGTAGGGTTAGCCTAAATTAAAAATATTTAGTTAATAAATGATTACCTGGTTTGACCCAAACAGGATGGAATTATTGTGGCCTGTAATAAATACCATATTGAAAATACTAAAATTTTGTTAATAACTTCTACGTAGGGATAATTCAGACAAACTCAAAAGCTTTTAGTTCTGGTCACTCATGGTTAGTTAAAGCGGCTTTTTATTTTCCTCAATTATATGTATTTCAGACGTGATAAATCACTAAAAGTAGAAACAGTAAACTTTTCCGTTTGGGCCGCAATTTTGCCGTGGCTTAATCAAATTAAATTTAGTCCAAGAATTTTTGGGCCGCAATTTTATCATAGATAAACTGGGAAAAAAAGTTTATACCTGCCTATTTGGCCCGCAATTTGGATATACCCCTTATTTTTACTAGATTTTTTCTGGGATTGGAAATTTGCAATATCAGAAATGGTATGTTAAGGCGTTATTTAATTAGAAAGTTTTTTGTCTAATGCATTTTGTTCGTAAATTGTGATTTTTTTCTAGTAAAAAAAATAAATACATGTCTGCCGTACACATACAATACAAATTAGCGATATAAAGAAATCCAACGGAAAAACCATTCAGGATTTTTAAAATTTGTGTTTAGGGGCCTTAAATCTACAACGTATACCGAAGCAAAACATAATCTAGAAAATTTCTAAGAATGTATACCACATAAAAAAATACTGGTCAGAATAGTCGGTCAATAGTCGTGAAAATACAGGGACAAGGTGAAACCATAAAACGGCTTAAAGAACGCGGTACAAGTCTTTATTTAAAAGTGCGTTTTGCCCGTAAACGGATAATACAGAAACTTATTGGATTAAAATGATTATAAAGCAGTTTTAGTAATAGGTAGATATTGTCGTTACTTCAAATCTCCTAAAAACCCTTTAAGAGCAAGGTGAATCAAGATTTTTGCATACGCTTTGCTCGCAGAGCGCCTTTGCCAAATGTATTTTGCTAATTTGGAAAAATGATTCGGTTGTCGTTGCATCTTTCTCCTTTTGGGTTATTGACGTTTACAATGTAAATAATCACTGCACTGTGCAAAAAAAAATAACCGTAGGGCTTATAAAAACAAGCGGATCTGCATAATAACAGAAAGCCAGGCGTCACTAGGGGCACTAGTAAACCCTAAGGTAAGGTACAGGCATGAAAATGCCAAAAAGAACTGGAAGTCCTGGGAGAACGAAACAGGGTAACTCTCCTGTGGGAACCAAAACATTCGGGAATAGAAAGCAACGAAAAAGCGGATGAGCTAGCGAGCCATGTGTGACCAAAACCACAGCACGAGGCAAACCAGGGAATAGATCCGAAACCAACACGAGGAATACTGGGAAAACCTCAGTAGAATAAGACATGGAAAGCGCTTCATAAGGGGTTCATTCAAAAGAATGAAGGAAGAACTACTCAGACAAAGTAGAAAAAGACTTCGCAGAACAGTAGGGTTGCTAACAGGACACGATAACCTAAGACAGGGGTCTCCAAACTACGGCCCGAGGGCCACATACGGCCCGCGGACAGATTTTGTCCGGCCCGCGAAGAGCTAGCATACTTGAAAACTCCTTTTAGAGAACAAATAATTTTTATAGCAAATTAAATTTAGTTTACTGAAGTATTCTAATTTTATGTTGAATAATTATTAATATGACATCTACATTGATATGGTCATGGGCTAACTCCGCTAACTCATAACATTCTTGTAGGCTTATTGTTATTGTTTTTGTGATAAGTTGGATAAAGAAACACAGAAATGTATAATATGCAGAAAATTTAACTTCAGTATATAATAACTAACAAATTATTGAAATGAATCCAACTAACATTTTATACATTTTAAATAATGACATAACTTATAACAAACATAATGACATATGAAATACTAATGAGATTTATGTAATTGAGATTTTCCACTGACAATAGTTTGTAGTTGTGGACTAATTTTACTTGTACCAATTATTAAAAGAGATTTAAGATGCTCATCAGTTAATTTCGATCTGTAAACATTTTTTGTGTACTTCATTTTGGAGAAGGTTTTCTCACACAAATAAGTAGTACCAAAAACAGAAAACAGACCACGAGCAAATTTATGCAAATTATCAAATTGTGTCATAAAATTCCAACAAAGATGAGTTTTGATATTTGTTCTTAATTATATCACTGCATTGTAGATCAATCATTTCCATTTGAAGTTCCGGGGCTAGGGTTTCAATGTCAGTATCAAAAGGATTCGTTCACATGTTTTGTCAAATCAACATAGAATGCTAACTTCCACAGCCAGGCGTTGTTTTGTAATTCAGTAAGAGGGCGATGCTTTTCATTCAAAAAAATTTCGATCACTGCTCGAAGTTCAAAAAAGCGCTGAAGGACTTTCCCACAACTAAGTCAGCGTACGTCAGTATGATAAGGTAAGTCAGTTTTTCCAATCTCTTCAATAAATTGTCGGAATTGTCGGTGATTCAGCCCAAAAGATCTGATAAAATTAACAGTTGATATGACTGGTTTCAGAACGTCAGACATATCCAAACATTTTCCGCACAAAGACTGTTGATGAATGATACAATGTAAGACTAATGGTTTTGAACCACCGTCATTTTCTACAGCCTTTGACACAAGAGCGACCACTCCTTTATCTTTCCCACTCATGTTTTTGCCTCCATCAGTTGTAATACATTTCAAGTTTTTCCATCGAAGGTTCTTTTGATTAATGGCCATTTCAACTCCTTTAAAAATATCTGTACCAGTAGTTGTGCCATGAATACTATACATATCAAGAAGTTCTTCGTGCACTTCATAGCTTTTATCTACTCCTCGAATATAAATCAACACCTGAGCAGTATCTGACACATACATTGACTCATCCAAGGCCAAAGAAAACCACTCAAAATGTCCATTTTTGTCGAACAGTTGAGAGGATATATTTTCAGCGATGTTTTCTACCCTTCGAGCCACAGTGTTTGCTGACATACTGACAGTTTTTAATAAATTTACCTTTTCAGGGCACATTTCTTCGGCTACTGCAATTATGCATTCTTTTTTTCTCCATCGGTGAATGGTTTTCCACGTTTTGCAATTTCAAGAGCCACACGAAAGCTGGCACGAGTTGCAGCCTCTTGTTCAGTTTTGAGTTTTGTAAATGAAGATTGCTGCGATTTCAATCCGCGCTGCATAGCTTCGAATTTTCTGTCCGCAAACTTCCTGTATATTTTGAGTAATTTTGAAAATGTTTTGTTTCATAATTGACGTTTAATGTTATATTCTTTGAGAACGGCTATGCTTTCATTGCAAATCAAACAAAACGCCTTGTTACTGGACTCAATTACGAAATACTGAATGTTCCACTGATCTTTGAATTTTCTGCATTCACTATCAATTTTTCGCTTCTTTTCCATACTACTAATTCACACACAAAGCAACAATTCAAATCAAAATACTGTTATAAAGATGTCTTAAACTTAAACACGCACAAACACGTTTTAAGGAGGTATGTAATATTTTATTTAACAACAGTGTCATAAGAACTGACTTGTGGTTGCGCCACTAGCCTTCCAATTACTGCCATCTAGAAGTGAGTGGAAGACACCAGAACTTTCTCGAACCAACGAGATTATTCTGTACGTGCTATTAGCGCCATCTGTTAGCGATAGAAGGTACTACCTATTTCCGCTTGTGTCCACCAGATGTCGTATCACGTTACTCCTCATGGCTCGTACTCTACGACTAATCCAGAAATTACAGATAATGACAGGAAAATTAATAATATGCAGTGTTGCCGTTTTGCGGACTTTAGTCCGATTTGCAGCCTTTTTTAAACGTTGTGTACTTTTTCGGACTTTTTTTTCATCAGTGGACTATTTCACTTCTTACCACCGGCAACAATGATAATATGGTTTTGGCCCTCGGAACTTACTGGAGTAATCAGTATGGCCCTAAGGCTGGAAAGTTTGGAGACCCCTGACCTAAGAGGACACCTACACAAGATAGACCCATACAATGGGGATTCAACTTGCAGAATGTGCGACGACGGGGAAGGCGAAAGTGAAGCGTTGAATCACAAAAGACAGGCATTATTTGGGCAACCGAAAATGAGCCCACAATTATGCTATTAAGTTTTTTATAAACACTGTAAGCTGTATTATTTTCCACATCACATTTATCGAGGTGTATACGTATAATATAAAATTTCTCTATCCCATTTTTCAGCATATAATTACAATTCACCCCCCGACTGAAATCTCCTGACACTCGGTGAAAAAGTCTGATTATACATCCTGAAATCAAAATGAATATCCCTGTGGATTTAAATATATATCATGATTTTATTATGCGGGACATATAGAGCCGGTGGCATTTTTAATATAAATTCAAACCTTTCTGAAGCTGAAGCTATATATTTATAATAAGTTTCTTGTTTCTTGGGTATAGGTTGTTTATTATTTGTTATTGGCGTTTCGCACATTAAATTGGGCTTTTTCAAAGAACATTTAATTTTTGTTATTAAGAGTGCATTTACGCTACACCTTAGGGGTCGGGTGAAAGGACGCGGAGACGGTGGGCGGAGACTAACAAACTCCCACTACCACAATTTTCGTATAGCCGCATTAAATATATTTTATTTAAGTTCTTCCAAATTCGGTGTATCGATGCGATGTTGTTTCCGATTGCAAGCCTACAGGAGAGAACATTTTTCGGTAACTATTTTTCACTTAAATGACATAAATTATACACCATTTTAAAGGTTAGGAAATAATCTATGCCTCTGCTGTAATCGAAGTGTTTGAAATGCATGAGTTCGAGTTGAAGAGAAAAGTATACTAAACATAACCGAATTTAGTGACTTTCACTCAAGGAAATATTAAAAACTAAACACAAGATTTAAAAAACTATTACAGCAAAGCTAGATTAAAGTGTTAGGCTTTCATATGCCTTTTTAAAGATTATCGAAACTATATCGGTTTATGAAAAACATTATGCCTCGAACCCCAAATTGGATCCAATTTTCGCGGCGCGATTGGACTCTAAACCTTAAAACAGAAAAAAGTTTAAAAATAAATTTGACATACATATAAAAAAACAAACAACAAAACATACATGCCTTTACAATGATGCTACACTTAATTAATATACATTCAAAAACATTTAATCTTTAAAATACGAACTTCAAAGAAACATCTAGGTAATCGGAATCTTTCAATTTTATTGGTACACATCCTTTACACAATTATTATATAACACAATATTATAAGATAGTCTTGTTTCTTCTACAATTCTTATAACCCCAAGACTGGTTGGTTCATTTATTCCTGTGGGCTTATTTTCAGTTGCCCAAATAATGCCTGTCTTTTGTAATTTAACACTTCACATTCGCACAGGATGTGGTAGGCTGTTTCTTCCCCCTCGTCGCACATTCTGCAACTTGGGTCCCCATTGTATGAGCCTATCTTGTGTAGGTGTCCTGTTAGCAGCCCCACTGTTATGCGAACTATTTTTCTACTTTGTATGAGTAGTTCTTCCTTCGTTCTTTTGGATGGGCCTTTTGTAAAGCTTTTCTGTGTCTTAGTCTACTGATGCTGGACCAGTATTCCTCGTGTTTGTTTCGGATCAATTCCCTAGTTTGCCCTCGTGCTTTGGTTTTGGTCACTCCAAGGGCAGGTTCTGGTCCAAAGTATGGTGTTGATGATCTCTGTCTTGCTAGCTCATCCGCTTTTTTGTTGCCTTCTATTCCCAAATGTCCCGGTGCCCAAAAAAGAGTTACTCTGTCGAGTTCTTTCAAGACATTCAGTTCTTTTTGACAGATCCATATCAGCTTGAACGTTACCTTGGGGTTTGCTAGTGCCCCTAGTGATGTCTGGCTGTCTGTTATTATGCAGATCCGCTTATTTTTATAAGCTCTCCTGTCATTTTCTTTTGTACAGTGCAGTAAAGCATATCTCAGTACTTTAAGAAAGATTTTTGGATAGTAACTTGGCCCATATTTTACATATGTGTTTTTGGTGGTAAAAAAATTAAAGAACTACACAAATCAGGTTCAAGTTATTTTCATTTGACTTCATATTACACCAGATAAGAGAATATCTGCAACTAATGATGACCTAAAAGGCACTGTCGCTTAATAGATTTATTTGTGCCAAATTCTCTTTTGTAACTTAGATTTCCTCTAATAAATAAAAAGCGAAAATGGTGTGTATAAGACGAAAAAAATCATGATATATATTGGAAATTAGACATATACGTGATTAATGACATATATTTCTGATACAGTCAGTCCAGACATTGAGGGATCGCGCAAAAAGCCTAACTATTTTTCTCGCTCGTATTTGAAGGCTTTTTCTTTAGGAAAAATTGATGAAAATCAGGATAAAGCGGAATTGGCGAGGACTTTTTTGTGATATATGGAGGAGCAATAAGAAATTTTGACCTTCGTTAGGCGTTGTCTGATTTTTATTTATCGGGTAAAATATAATGTGAAAGACAGGGATGTTTTTCATGGCGTCTATTACCTATAGAGTGGATCCAAGAAGTTTGATTAAATTTATGAAAACAATTCATTTTGGAGTTGAACAGAGAGTTTCATAAATAAATATCTTTATAATCACGATATTATATGATTTTGTTTTTGCTAATTATGGACCTATTGATAAATCCAATTTTATTTAAAATGATATTACAATTAGAACACTTATTGAAGGTTACTGCACCGAGAAGGTTACTGTCCCAATTAATCTCTTTTCGGCTCTCTGTAGACATTACGCAATCTAGTTCATGAATTGCTGGAAGACCTTGCGGAATAGAACTCATCGGATTTATTCTAAAATATTGAACAATTGCTTGATTTCTTATGTTTTGTCTCCTTACATTTCTTCGCCTATCTTTCAATGTTTTTGTTTCTTCTAATAGAGTCTTAATTCTTAGAATTGTATCCACTGAAATGCGTCTCTAGAAACCCTCGAAAAATCTTCTTTGCGTTTCTCGAGCATTTTCTCATATTTTAGTTGCAGTGTTAAATAACCGTTTTTACTGTGCGTTTCGAAAAAGTTGTTTTACGAGAATATAACTATGTCGCGTCGAAATCATTTGTCATTAGATGCAAAACAGGTTGTGAAAAATGTGTGTGAAACTTTAATCAGTAGAGGTCTAATTAAACAAGAAGCTTTAAAAAAAACTGTCTACTTACAAAAACTCCAATATCATCGATAAGGGATATTATTATTAGTAAAGAATTGAACAAAAGAAATAACGTAGTGATTTTCAATCTTACCGTATAGACAATAGTGATCAGGACCTAATAAGAAGGAAAATATATTGTCTTTATGAAAGCGGAGTTATTCCTACCTTGAATAAACTGAAAAAGAAGCTAGACGAAGACGAAACCAATATAAATATTAGCCGTGCCACCCTCCATAGAGTTGTTTGTAAAATGGGATTTAAATACCGCAAAATAGAGAAAAGACAAGTAGTAATGGAATCGCACAGATTACGACTTGGAGATTTAATTTCCTTCAAGAAATTTAAAGATATAGGTTAGAAAACAGATCCATAATTTACCTTGATGAAACATGGTTCGATACACACGACACAGTATCCAAAGGATGGGTTGATTCCAGTCAAAACTGTCAGACAAAGCACCTTCAAATAAAGGAAAACGCATTACCATAATACACGCTGGTTCAGAAGACGGATTTGCCCCAAACTGCTTGCTGTTGTCTGCAAGGAATATTAAGGATTCTAGCTTGGATTATCATGAGGATACAAGTGCAGAACTTTTGAAAACTGGTTTCAAAATTATCTTTTAAAAATATTCCAAACAACAGTCTTATTGTCATGGATAACGCAAGCTACCACACCGTCTGCTACACAAAGCACCAGCTTCATCAAGTTCAAAAACTGAAATCCGGAATATTTGTTAGAAAATGATATTTATTTTGAATTCAGTTACAAAAAAAAACGCAAATTTTGGAAGTCCTAAATTCATATGCAATTAAAAAACAGTATGTATGTGATAATTTGGCTGAACAGGCTGGGCATACTGTCTTTCGGCTTCCTCCGTATACTGTATGTTTAACCCCATAGAGCATTTGTGGAACCAAGTAAAATCAAAGATCAAGAAAAAAAGTTACACCTACTTTAAGTCCCATTTTTATAAATTTGATAAAAAATGTAATTACTAACATACCAGTTGAGAGCTGGAAAAATTCACTACAGCACATTATAAAAATTGGGGCTCCTACATTTCTATCCAAAACAACATAAATCCTATTGTAATTAATCTTAATGATGACTCGGATAGTGAAACAGAATTAGATTTAGATATTAGATTAAAAATGTAATTATGTATAGATAATGCAGTTATAATTTTATTAAAAACTTTGCATATATTTAATTTCTTAATGTAATTTTAAAAATTATACTTACCTAAATTATAAATTTTATATTATTAAACCCCCGTCCCTAATGTTCTGTCCTTTAATACCTACCGATCCGGAGTTTTTTGCTGTCGGCAGGTATAATCCATAAATGAAGGCAAGAGCTAACACGGTATACTTTGAGACAGACTATATACCATTCCAAATAGCGGACGGCCTAAAGCTTTGACTAATGCCCAGTCAAATAGGTTGGTGGAATACGCAAAAGACCGATTGGGAAAATCGACTCGGAAAATTATGTCGTAGATTTCATGTACGCAGAAAGGGACTGAAATATCGTACACGGAAAAAATGCCAAAATACACTGAAGAACAGTTGCGCAGAATCCCAATATGTTGCTGGGCATTAAAAAGACACCACTTCACAGCCAACAAAGTTGTGATCATGGATGACGAAAAATACTTTACGTTTTCTCATTCGGAATGACGAATTTTATAAATAAAAATGACAAAATTGCCCAAATAACGTCAAATATAATTCAAAAAAGAAATTTGAGGACAAGGTTTTAGTCTGGTGTGCCATATCAGCGATGGCATTACTAGGTCTTATGTTGGACGGGTGAGGTATTGGATTCCAATATTTATATTGAGCGATGCCTTTCGAAATTGGTTGATTTTCTTAACACACATCACCCTAACGATGACATTATATTTTGGCCCGATCTTGCGTCTTGTCACTACTCTAGAACATCAAGAAATTGGTTAGAGACCCACAACATCCCATTTGTGCCCATAAATGACAATCCTCCAAATGTATGACCCCAGGCTCATCCAGTCAAGATTTTTGGGCAATATTAAGTAAAAAGGTTTACGATAATGGTTGGGAACGAAAATGAACAACAGTTACGACGGCGGATATCAAAAAATTCGCGAAGTAGACAAAACACCATCCAGAACATGATGCGGCAGGTTAACGAAAATTGCGACCATTAAAACCATGGCCTTTGATAATTTAAATTGTGTTTATTGTTAAGTAGCTATTCAGGAAAACGTTATTAAAATATTATTTGAATACTTTAACCATTTTCTTTAAATCGTTGTACGAATTACTTTATAAACTTTTCCTGCTTTATTCACCGAATAACAATTTGGACTCAATTAAACTGATAAATTTAGCTGTGGAAATGCAACTCTTGCACCATATCACGCGTGTTAATCGTTCGGCGAGTTGTTCGTTAGTGTTTTTGGCACGTAACTTCGCTAAACGATTACGCGGACGGTATTTATACATATTTTGCGCGCTTTTGTCGCACGCGGTTTGAAATGGTTTCAGATAAAAACAATTTCGGGAGCAATAACCTTCGTTTTCCCCAGTAGTTAAATGTGGTTGAACGGGATTAAATCGGGACTGTACGACGGATAGTAAAGTATAATTTAAGGACTATTTTTCATTATATTGGTCCTTTGAGCCGGATTAAGCTTTCTACGAGGTTACATTGTGGCTGCTTTACCTGTAAATAATTTTAATAATTTCAGCTAAATTTGTTGGGACTTTGATAACAGTTTTCGATCACGACAAACAGGGTGGCCCAGAAAGGTATTCACTTTTAAAATTTTAAAATTAAAGAAGACCGTTATATTTGACAGCGTTTATTTTTTTAATTACTTTACATCAAATCATTTTGATGACGTCCTTGGCGGTTACGACACCGGTCTAATCGCGCACCAAAATTCTGAAAAATTTTGTAAGAGTTTCTCTTGAAATAAATTTCATGCCAAATATTGCCGCAGCATTGCTGAATTATTAAAGGGAATACAACTTGCTTCTAAGGTGTGCCCGTGAAAAAAAAAATCTGCTGGAGTTAAATCGGGGCATCTAGGGGGCCAGGATATTTTCGATTTAAAATAACGTCTTTAATAAAAAAATTAAGTATTTTCCATAAAACTCCTTTTTATAAGACTAAACTAAAAGGTTAATAATAAAAAAAAAAAGCCTTAAGTAATCTAATATATTTCAGTAACCACCACAACAACTTTCCAATATTGGACTGGATGGAAAAAATTTTCGAAAAATTTGGTTTTTAAAAAAAAAATTTTTAACTTTCGAATAGTTAAAATTTAAATTTTTTTAATTTTTTTTTGAATTATTTAAAAAATTCGAACTATTTGAATTTTTTTAATATTCGAACACCCCTGGGTTTTGGGTACTAGGGGGGTTTTAAACATTAATTTTTTTCTGCGCACCCTGTTTTTTTTTTAAAATAATCCAGACACATTATTTTCTTTGGGCCCATATTCGGTCGAAAAAAAAAAATTTCCCAAAGGGAAAAAAATCAAAAATTTTCCCCCCACCAATTTGTAGGTAATAAACCGATAAAACGGGGTTATAAACACTCGACAAGCCGTAATCTGCCGGATGGATAAATAAATCGTGACCGCAATACGTGAATGGACCCCCCGGGCCCTTTAAAGGGGTACTTTACTAGAGAGTTTAAATCTCCATATCTCTCATATATCACGGATTTGATATATGTAGAGAGAGGTATGTATTTCATAACGTGATCATAACTCTAAGTACGATAAATTGCCTCTTCCAGCATTCTGAATTAGTAGTAGCAGTGCTTATCTTTAATTTAAATACTTCACATAATTTATGGGCTATCCATAGGTAATGGAACAGTTATTATAAAACATTGATTTTTTACTTTGTTTCGTTGCTAAAAAATCCGGCTTGAAGGACCAAAATAAGTAAGTCAACGTTTTTAGAATATTAATAACACATTGATATTGGTCTAAATAGCACAATGGCGAGTTTTGATATTGTTGATCTTTTCACAAATTTATGATCCTTTAAGAAGCTACCAGTCGACAGACTGGGTCCCACAAGACTATATTACTTTTTGTTGACTACAAAATTTTAAATTTGAATTTATTTCTAAAAGAGGGAATAGATTTTACTCAAACAAATATATTTGCATTTAGAATTTTTCTTTTGATTTTTGTAGTTATTATTTGTAACGATTTTTTTTTCTTTTTCAGGTAAGTGATCATGTTACTCAAGTAGTCTGGATAACACATAAGCGTATGTAAGTAACAAGTATTGAATAACATAATTTGTGGTAAATAATGCCTAGAATTCTCGTACGTTGGGCAGCTGGGCGTAAAAATCCGTTAAAACAGATATGGTTTACAGAAGAAAAAATAAAAATTACCAAGAAAACGCAACCATACAACATCCTATTCGCCAGATTTAGGTCCCGCTGACTAATAGCAGGCGTGGAAGCTTTTTTTAGCAGTCTTTCGAATTATTATTTCAGGAATGGACTACATAAAAGAAAAATTATTGGTCTTTTCTCCAGAATAAAGATATTTGTATAATATTTTGGCCATCATTGTTTTTAAGTACTATAATAAAATAATTATTTTTATAAATTATATAAAAATAGAAAATAAACTTATTTAAAAAAAAACCCCTTAAAAATATTTGTTACTTCCCTTTTTGGTTATTATCGGACGAGTGTAGCACATAAATTATTTTATTATGTTACTCAAAACAAAATAAAAACTATAAACATTGTTTTTAACTAACTGACATTGACTTCTGACATTACTAAAAAAAAAATTACAAAATTCTAAATAAAACTTTTAGCCATATAAATAGGTTTTGGTAAGTTGTCTCCTCTCCTATTTTGACCAAATTTGGTAAGGGTTTTTTTTTGGGGTGCTGATTACGAATCTGAAAAAATATTTTTTTGACAACGTTTAGTTTTCGAGATATTCATCATCAAAGATGAAAAACAAAAAACCTTATTTTTTTTATTTTTCCTTCTTTTTGCACAAATTTGAATTTTTAAACTAAATTTGGGCCCTTTTTTACAAACACCCTTTTTAAAAAAAAGTTTTTTTTTTTATTTTTTTTTTTTTCCCTTTATTTCAAACCTCTAATTTCACACGCCGCAATGTGGCCCAACCCTTTTAAATGGGGTTTTTAAACCAACATGACCGCTGCCTTTGAACTTTTTAAAAAATTTTAATTTAATGGAAAAAAAGAAAAAAATAAAAAAAAATTTTTTAAAAAAGGGGGTTTTTTAAAAAATTTGTGCCCTTTTTGTAAAAATCAAAAAATTTTCAAAAAAAAGTAAAAATTAAAAAGAGGTTAGTTTAATTTTTTAAATTTAATTTATGAATATCTCCCGGAAAAAAAACCCCCAAAAAAAAATTTTTTCCAAAAAAAATTTTTGAGTTTATTTTATTTTATTAAATTACTCAAAACAAAATGAAACTTTAAACATTGTGTTTACATTAAATAATAAAATGTATTTAAAATAATAAAATCGTTTTTTTTTATCGAACAATTTTCTTTGGACTCACTTTTAAAAAAATTTTGCAACATTTCCCGTAAAATTTCCC
>JAHBCN010019526.1:0-15933 GCA_019359885.1 Listronotus oregonensis
ATATTTGGCACGACATAACGTCGCCGTCAACTGATTTTCTATAGAAAAAAAACTGCGTCAGCTAATATTTAAAACGCCTCCCTTCAGTCGTAGAAGTTCCCGAAGTACGTGCCACGAATCATTATTGCTGGAAAAGTCGCGATCAAAATATAAGAAAATATACAACCAGTTTTTGACATGGCAAAAAGATGAAAAATCAATGAAAAAGTGGTCAACAGCCCGATTACAGTAAGACCTTCACTATTATCATCATAATCATCATCAGAAGCGCAGGGATTGTTAAGAAAAAATGTAAAAAATGTGGTATTAATATTTATAGAACAAGTAGCAGGAATTTGTATGAAAAATTTACTTATTCACTGTGTTTCCTAATTGAATTCAATATTTAAAGGCCGATTTTTGGGTCCATTTTAGGAAGAAAACTTTATATGAACGTATGACTTTAACTTTTGAGATACAGGGTAGTAAAATTTTAAAAAATAAATTATTTATTATTAATATCTGCAATACCACTTTAAATATTTTAAATAAATTTAACATACTTGTACTATGTATCAAAAGACATTTTTTAGTGTACCTACCATTTTTTTTTAAATTTCTACCAGTGACTTCGGACGGAATTTGACCTGCATATTTTGGCAGACATTAACGGTAGCTTTGTAAAAATGCCATAACTAAGAATTTGTAGATAAAAAAAATTATATGTCTTCCTTTGAATGACTCAGAACATTCCTTATTTCAACTCGAATTTCAAGTTCGTCGGCAAATTTGCTAACGATCTCCTTTTATTTACCTTCTCGACAATTTGTACGCCTATGTCAACCGAACCAAGAGAGCCGTATTTGCATATTGTGTGCATACACACACACACCGACAAGGGAGCCCAATTTTACCTATACAACCAACTCGGATATCTGATGTGACATGCATGGAAACCCCGGGTTGCGATAAGACCTTTAAGGCTACCGAAGGGTTTGACCGTCCCGTAGAACGCCAAGTGAGTCGACTTTTAACTGATATATTGTTACCTGGCATAGTAAAAGGAATAGGCATGTAATTCAGTCATTGACCTTAGAGGCTCGATATAATTAATAGAATGTTATGCAGTGTGGCAAGGTATGACGTATGGGTGTGGATATAATACGTCTAATAGTTATGAAATAATCATAAATATCCTTGTTTGTATTATTATTTAATAGACCAGAATTGTATTGTGCTGTGTGTTCGAATACCTTAACCATGTTTATATTTCATGATAATATATTTATGATTGATTAAATTCATAACTTAAACGCGTTAAACTGGTTTAATGGCCGATTGCACACTTTTTTCGTCACTTAAGTTGTATTTAAGCGTTAACTGCCCCTTAAGTTTCAAATGTTTCTTGCATCAGCTGATATTCGTCCTCAAGGCTTTAGCATTTTATGTATTTAATGTACATAATTTGACATTGAAAAATTTGACATTTGACAAATATTTTGTTTATTTATTTTTTGTTTGTTGTTTCACTGGAGACCTGAAAGTATCCAAAGCTGCAAATAAATCTGTACACTTTTCATTTGTGGCGCAATTCTTAGGTCTTCGCAGATGCTTTCGAGCGAAAAAAGTTTGTCACGATTCCGACGTGGGAACCCGCTGAAAATGGCCCCTCTAAGTCCCAAAGTGCGAATTAGAGAATTTTTAAGACAAAAAAGAAGATCACCTAGAAATCTACAAAAGTGGTCCCTACCATTTTTTTCGGAACACCAATATTTTTCGCAAAAACGGCCGTCGAAAAATCCATAACATTTCACACTGGATACATGTGGCTAAACAGCTAAAAATGCAGATGGGCAAAAAATTTTAAATTATAACGCAAGAAAGATGATGAAGGAAATTTTCTGGGATCATTAAACACTTGCCAAGGTCTCATTATAAAAAAGAAATGTTAATAACAAACCATTTTTTCAAAAAATATTAATAAATTATTGAGATACGCTCAAAATATTGTGAAAAAGAAACTTTGACAGCTTTTTTTAATATTCTAGAAAAATCAGAATGGACCCAAACTCATATGAAATAATAGGTACGGGTTTTCCCATTCCGATGAACTTTAAATGATTAAAAAATATACATTACTGCCCGAGTAATGGAACAATTCGTCCGACCACTTATAAGTAAATCCATGAAGATAGCGGCATTCTAGGGGTAGAGAGGCAGCTGAAATGAGGGGACTTTTGGGTCCCGTTATCTCGAAAACTATCGATTTTTCGAAAAAAATTATAAGGACGAGTTTTGTAGATTATAAGGCAATCTTCATTTTTTGTCAAAACAAAAATTCTTCAATTCGTATATTTTGGCAGATGTTAGCGGAAAACTCATTTTTCGGGCCTTAAGGGGCCATTTTCAGCCCTTTCCCACCTGTTAATGTTGATAAACTTTTTTCACTCGAAAGCATCCCCGAAGACCAAGAATTGCGCCATAGGGGAAAACTGTAGAGACTTATTTACAGCTTTGTCCCTGCATTTACTGTACTATCATCATCTTTTCATCAAAAAAAATACCTAGGAAATAAAGTATTTTATACACTGCCAGTATTAATATATATGAAAGATGCAAAAAATCTTTACGAGTTTAAAAAACAAATCAAACCTTACTTGATAACTTTGGAAAGTTATAGTTTGGATAAGTATTTTTCGGCATAATACATTTTTCTGAATGTAATTTTTTATATTTTTTTATCCTTAGTGTTAAAGCTGGTTTTTAAAGTTTGTGTGTATATACTATTCTTTTGCTGATGTTGATTGATTGATAAAGTAAATACACAAGTTGAGGTTTTGTGCGCCTCGACACTGCAGCCTACAAGGCTTGTTGTATCTCTTGTGTATTTGTTTCAGTTAAAAAGGTTTGACACCTTAGACAGGTGTAGTAGCCCTTTTACTGTTCTTTTCTGGTCTCCAGCCTCCCGGTGGTTAGTGTCCACCATGAGGTTTTGATTTGTTCTCCAGTATGCAAGTGCAGGGCACTCATATATGATGTGAGAGGCTGTCTCTTCCTCTTCGTCACATAGTCTGCAAATGGGTTCTTTTCTATAGATGCCCATAGTGTGCATATGTTTTCTTAGGTGCAGTGTCCGGTTATTAATCCTGTCACTATTCTAATCTGATTCCTATTTAGTTTTAGTAGTTCACTTGTCAATGCTTTCGATGGTGAGTCCAACATTGATTTACTGTGATTTTGCCTTGGAATTTGGTTCCAGTATGACTGAAGTTGTGTTTGAATCCACCGAGTCATGTAGCAACGAACCGAGGCTTTTGGTATTCCAAAAACAGGTTCAGGACCCACAAACATTGCTGCGGAGCCTCGCCTGGCCAGGGAGTCTGCATTTTCATTGCCCTGTATTCCCCTGTGTCCTGGCACCAGGAAAGTGTAACTTTGTTGTGGTTAGCCAGGTTTAGGAGGCATTGCAGACAGTTCCAAACCAACCTTGAGTTGACTTGTTGAGATGCCAAAGCTTTTATGGCCGCTTGCTGATGTTACTGTCAAGCTTAAGTCAAAACAACTTTAAGTTACCAAAGAAATAATTACATGTGGTGACAACAAAGTTGTCAAAAAAATGGTTTCCGAATTTAAAATATGAGTTGAAATAATCCAAAAATAAAAGAAGCTGCAGATAAAGTCTGTCTAGGGTTGTTGCCGGAAAAGTTAAGACTAATTTATGAAAAGGCATACGGTGATTTCATGAGATAGATGACGCTGGAGGCGATTTATTGACTGTGAAGCGCCATGGAGGTTGGCGCTCCTCCACTGTGACCAAGGGTTATATTGAAGATTCCGTGCAAAATAAAATTTAAATAGCCAAAAAAAATATTAGTTCCAGCACCACAGGCTCTTCCGGCAATTCCAATTTTACCACTAGAGAGATTGATATTATACATAAAAAAGAATCGGCACAAGGAAATTTATTGTTTTAAATTGTAATCAGTGTACTTTTAACATAACGTTAAATAAATAAATTGTTGTTATACCAAAAATTGAGGCCCTTTTTAAATTAATTGTTGTTTTATAAATTTATAAATGCAGGCGTTTTTGTTACTTTTTCGCCCTATAGAGCGTAAAAATGGAATTTTACACCCTCAAATGGGAGCGTAAAATTGTATTTTACACCCGGTCGTACAAAAAGATTATTGAATAGACATCGTTTTATCAACGACTTTTTGTTAAATTAATTGACATCTACATTGATATGGTCATGGGCTAACTCCGCTAACTCATAACATTCTTGTAGGCTTATTGTTATTGTTTTTGTGATAAGTTGGATAAAGAAACACAGAATTGTAATGAGTAAAGACATGTATAATATGCAGAAAATTTAACTTCAGTATATAATAACTAACAAATTATTGAAATGAATCCAACTAACATTTTATACATTTTAAATAATCACATAACTTATAACAAACATAATGACATATGAAATACTAATGAGATTTATGTAATTGAGATTTTCCACTGACAATAGTTTGTAGTTGTGGACTAATTTTACTTGTACCAATTATTAAAAGAGATTTAAGATGCTCATCAGTTAATTTCGATCTGTAAACATTTTTTGTGTACTTCATTTTGGAGAAGGTTTTCTCACACAAATAAGTAGTACCAAAAACAGAAAACAGACCACGAGCAAATTTATGCAAATTATCAAATTGTGTCAGTGGAAGACTCTTATAAAATTCCAACAAAGATGAGTTTTGATATTTGTTCTTAATTATATCACTGCATTGTAGATCAATCATTTCCATTTGAAGTTCCGGGGCTAGGGTTTCAATGTCAGTATCAAAAGGATTCTGAAAATCTTAATTTGATTCGCAATGGCATCAAAGTCCGAGAAACGAGTATCAAAATTTATCTTCAAAGCACTCAAAGTTTCGATTGCAAAATCGATAGGAAAGTCACTCTCAGTAGTGTGGCTGAATATTTCACATGTTTTAAAATGTGAAAAACATTTACTTCGTAGTTGTGATTGAAACAGTCTCAATTTCTTCCGGAATTATTTGATATTAGTGTATAAATCAGGAAGATGCTGGTTTTCTCCTTTGCAATCCAAATTCAGTTCGTTCACATGTTTTGTCAAATCAACATAGAATGCTAACTTCCACAGCCATACGTTGTTTGTAATTCAGTGAGAGGGCGATGCTTTTCATTCAAAAAAATTGGATCACTGCTCGAAGTTCAAAAAAGCGCTGAAGGACTTTCCACAACTAAGCCAGCGTACGGCAGTATGATAAGGTAAGTCAGTTTCTCCAATCTCTTCAATAAATTGTCGGAATTGTCGGTGATTCAGCCCAAAAGATCTGATAAAATTAACAGTTGATATGACTGGTTTCAGAACGTCAGACATATCCAAACATTTTCCGCACAAAGACTATTGATGAATGATACAATGTAAGACTAATGGTTTTGAACCACCGTCATTTTCTACAGCCTTTGACACAAGAGCGACCACTCCTTTATCTTTCCCACGATTTATCACAGTTTAATTTTTAATGTTATGCAATTTGTTGTGTAATCGAAACACGTCAAACATTATCAGTTACTGCATAGATTAAACCCCAATAAATTCAACAAAATTGACGCGAACCGCCTTGAAAAATAAATATAAAAACTTTTTCGAAAGATAACGTCGCAACATGCTGTCTGGGTATAAATTATTGTGAAAAAGTTGTTAAGTAGCATCTCAGCTCCGGTAAACTCGGAGTAATTTTATTTTATAAGCCAGAGTCACGATGTAGTGTCAACAGATATCTCCCGATACATCTGACAGGTTACAGTTCTTTATTCGTTTATCGGAGATATTGCAAAAATTTTTATACGGATGGTAAAAAAGGCGGATTCCACCATGAGTACGACATAAACGATGCTATGAACAGATAAGTTTTTTAAAATGGCGTAATAGTCTAGTCAACACGTGTCAAAAACGTGATTTTTTATGGAAATTGCCATTAATATGAATTTCTCGAATAAGCCCGATACATCATTATTTTTGGGGACCTTGGGCTCTTAAAAAATGTAATAAAAATTCAAGGCGCATTTAAAAAACAAAGTTGATGATGGCAGTTCAAAGACGAAACGTCGGTGTGTAAATCTAAATACTGTCTTGGAGAATAGAAAGTCGCAATAAGAATGTAAATTTATTTGGTTATAACTATTCAAATAGAGTGTAAAACAATAATAATGAAATCGCAAATTTCTTTTTTTTTCAAAAGTCGAAAGTATTAAAAATTTTTTAACTTTTAAGATGGAAATTTGATCAGCATTAAAGGGCCCAATTTGCCCCCTTTGAACGGTTTCCTAGATCGGAATGATGAGGTTTGAATTTGGGACCCCTGTACGTCGAGCTAACTTATTCTAGTCTAAAAATATATATATATAAAAAAATGGACATGGTAAAAAGACAATTTAAAACATTTTGTTACCGACACATACAAACTCTTTGAATCTGGGAAAAATTCTGTGAAATGAGCGAAAGTTGAATGATCTTTTCTCTTAGTTTCGGGGGCGGAGCTTAGCCGGGGGGCACACTATGATCAAAAATCTATCCCAACCTTATAGCTGATGGACTCTAGAAAACGGGACATATAGGCACAGTACTTTATAGACACATAAGTTTTGGGACTGAAAAACCTTTACAATAAAAATTTTAAATAATGGGTTTAAACAAATTACAACATCTATAAGGGGAAGAATAACCAACCTCCATTGTATAAATCCCAAAAGGGGGCCCATATATATTTTTAGTAATTTAAGGATAATAAAAGCAATATTTAAAAAAGAGTCAGCACTTTTTATACAGGAGATAATACAAAAGATTTTCGTAAAAGCATACCTATTAAGAATAATTCCTTCCTCCAATTATTTCTGAAAAGCTTAACAATTGGAAATTTTTGTCAATTGCTCATCAGTAGATATTTGTAATAAAATAAATTTAAATTTTAAATTTATTTTTTTAAAAACAATTGCAACAAACGCCCACCCAGAAGCCTTGTCGTGGAGTCAAGTCATACATTGACGCGATATTTTGTCCGTTAAATGTTTTTAAATCGGGGAAATATGCCGATATATTATTAATTTACGGCGAGGCAAACCAAAAGGCAATTAGCAGCCCCGAATTACTAAGATTTTGACAGCTACATCAATTTTAAAGGGCAACTATAGTGCAGTGTACCAAAGAGTTTTGACAAAGAATTCCAACCGAGAAAACTAAATAAAGGAGCTGGGGGGGTACATAACTGTGGAACAAGAGGAAAGAATTTTGGAAATTGTGGAAGAAAATCCTGGTATTGGTACGAGGTCATTAGGCCCGAAAATAAACCTATCACAAACCTCAGCTCAAAGGACCTTATTGGAAAATTCATTATCTCTACCACCACCAACGGGGCAGGCTTTACTACCCAAATTTTTAAAGGAGCTGAATTAATTAGGCAGAGGAGAGTAGTAAAAGTGCGCGAAAACTGGGTTTGTGTAGCTGTTTACTTTTATATTTGTTGTTTAGGCAAAATAAAAAAATTGCTGTTTTAAAATATAATAATTTGTGTTCTTCAAATGGATATTCAGCCTAATTTTGTGGTAAGTACAATTATTTTTAATTACAAATAAAAAACCCCAAATAAGTAGAAATAAGTTTTTCCAAGGGGAGGGTGCATAAGAGCTGCGGCTGCTCCCTCAAAAAAAAAAAAAAAATTTATTGTTTTTTACTAAATTTAATTTAAATTAAATATTAACATTAACTGCAAGAAATAAATTTTTTAAAATTCTTTTTTTTTTTTTTTTTTTTTTTTTTTTTTTTTAATTCTTTTTAGTTTTTTATGTCCTCGCAAAAAACGTTCGACTGACGTGATGAAGGTCCAATGTTGCCAAATTTTTTAAACTTTGAAAACCCATTTTTCAAAACAATTAACTTTTTACTCTGTGCTTTTGCTTTTTTTACCTTTTGAGCACCACTATCGCCCATTAAAATCGTGAGCATCATACTTTTTACACCCTGTATATTTAAAAAAAATGGAGGAATCAAATTACACAGTGATTGCTTGAATTATTATTACTTAAATTATTTATAACAACCCATTCACTTTTCAATACTGAAATTTAAATTTTTAAACACATTTTAAACCAATTCTTTTTGGGACAAACGAAGTAAAAATTTTTGTAAAAACCAGGTGTTACCACGAACAAACGAAACAATAAATGCCGACATATTTTTCTGTTCGCAATTAGGTCTTCTGTGAAATTGTCTCTTCCGCCTAGAAAAAGTCAATATTTATTAGCAAATCAAGGTTTAAGCTGTCACAAAATCACAGTGTGATATTTAACTGTGAAAAAAAAAAAAGGATTACAATCTTGAAAAACACACATAAACAACTGTATATATGGCTGAAAAAAAAAATTATTAGTCATATAATTAGAAAAAAGTGTCACGGATTCATCTAAAAAAAATACATGAAAACGGTAACAAAGCTAGATAAAAATGAAAGTTTAAGAACATAACTGAAATTTCTAAAACCAATTTACTTTTTTCCATATAAATACTTGTAATACTTACGTTTTTTAAATTTAAAAAAAAAAAACAGGAAAAATAACAGCAACGTTGGTTCTAAAAACGGCCATTATTATGCCAAACTTTAAATTATTCCACCATATTTGTTACCACTGCAGCAAATACAATTTTACAACCCACCCTTACAGTCAACATAATTTTTGGTCAAATTTGTTTTTTTTTTTAGTCTCAACTCAGCTTAAACCTCGCGGTACTGCCCGCTTCATTCCACATTTAACAAAAGGTGTTATTGAGTGAGAGAAAAGGATCTTTGTACAAGCAGTGACTTTGCATTCAACAACTTTTAATATATATTTTTTTAACCATTCCTCTAAAAATGGCCCAGTGGGTGTAAAAATATCTGTAATAAAATCCTCGCATATTCTGCGTGATAAACAACTCGTGGTTTCTGCGACACGTCAACTCACCAGCACATACATCTCACCTTGTAAGGATTTTTTGACCAAAAACGTTTATACTGCGGGGCTTGTATTCACCTGAATGGCTTATGTGACTTTTCTCTATCTCCAGGACTCGTTACCGCTTGGGAGAGCGATTAAGGCGAAAAAGGAAAATTCCCGAAGGAGCTAAAGGCGATTTCAAAATCGGCCTATGTGTGAAAATATTTGTATTAAAATCCTCACATATTCTGTGTGATAAACAACTCATGGTTTTTACACCACGTTAACGCACCGACACACACATCTCATCTTGTACGCGATTATTTGACCAAAAACAACGTTCTTATCGTTCCGCGGACTCCGTTTCACCTGATATGGCTCCGTGTGACTTTTTCCCTATCTCCACGACTCAAGTTTACACTTCGCGGATAGATATTCAAGACAATTGAGGCAATAAAGGAAAATTTGTACATAAAGAATGGTTCTTGAACATTCTCAGAAAAACCCGCCAAAAAAAAGGGTTTTTATGGATTGTTTACTTAAGATATTTTAGGGGTTTTTTTTGCTACCATCCTAATTGGAAATTTATGACTGGTTTTTTCTTGGTTTAAATATGAATAAAAACACTTTACGCGATTATCTGACCAAAAACAATGTCCAGACCGTTCCCCAGGCTCCGTATTCACCTGGAAAGGCTCCCTGTGACTTTTTCCTATCTCCCCACTTTGCGGAAAACGTTTTTTAGATGGTTGAGGCATTTAGGAATATGAATATTATTTTGAAGATTGGAAAAAACTTTAGAATTTGTGTATTGCTTCAATAGAGATAACTTCCAAAATGAATAAAATAAATATGATATAATTGAACCGTTTTTTGTTTTACTGAAAAATTCTGGGTACTTTTTGATCAGAGGTATACAGACTGGGGTTTTCCCAAAGTGGTGTTTTTAATATAAATATCCATATATGCGTTAAAACATTCTGTGACACTGCATTAATGTTTCTTTTTACTTATGGAGCTAACTTTTTACTGTCATGATGTAGGTAAAATAAGAAAGAAGTATTATTAAAAAGACACATTTTAACATACACTATTGCTTTAATCCTTTTCCCTCTCTCAAAACCCCCTTTTCTCATGCCTTCTTTTTTCGAACCATTCAATTCTTACCGGTAGCTTACCGCAAGACTCCGTCAATGCTTACCTTGGGCGCGCATCACCGGACTGGTTGGTTTTACCAGCACGGTAAGTCCCTTCAGACTGTACCGTCAGCCCGGCTTCGGCTGGATTGATCATTATTTGGTAAGTCGAATCGGGAGCGATCTGTTTAAAGGAAGCCGGCAGCAACTCCCGACCTTTTCAACAAAGTTAGGGTCGGTTTATCCGCGCACAAGACCACGAGCTCTACGTGGTTGTCCCCCTTCAAAGTAGTCCTTTGGCGAGGTGACCTACGCGCATTACGCCCGGGGCATGCGCGAAGCTCTTGTTCCTTCTGGAATGAAAACCTAAAAAATTAATTATTTGATAAAACTTCTTGTTTTTTTCTAAAGGTTTGACGAATCAACGATATGGCAAATGAAATCCTTCCAATAAGCCACTTGCTATATGTTTTTTCACATAAACATGCAAATTCTTATCTGCAAGAACTGTTAATGACTAGTCTAAGTCTAAGATCTGAATCCGAGTGACCTTCAACCATCTGCCAACCGAATGAAATTTACTTATTTATTGTCAAAAAGTTTATATGACATATATGTCAAAACTTGCGAGTTTTTGTCTAACCCTTAATAATTGGCAATTTTGTTTTAATCGCTTATCAGTAGATTCATTTGCTAAAAAAAATAAATTAAGTTTTAAATGTTTCAATCAACCAATAAAAAAATAATTTTTTCGGTTAAAAATTTAAAAAAATTGACAAAGCTAACCAGAAAGCCTTAGTGTAGTAAAAGCAGTTGGAAAAATATGCGGAGATGTTATAAATTTACAACCTGGGGCCCGGTGTACCAAAGGGTTCTGAAACGGGATGTGTGCAACCCGGAAAAATCTTATTTTTGTAAGCAAAATGATAGTGCTGTTTTAAAACAAAATAATTTGTGTCCTTAAAATGGATATTCAACCTAATTTTTTTGGTTAGTACAATTATTTTTTATTTACAAATAAAAACCAAACAATAATTTGTTTTACTTAAATTTAATCCCAAATGAAATATAAAATAAATTGCAAAAAGTAATATTTATTATTTTATGTAAATAAACTCTCTTTAAAAAAAGTGTTAATAATTATGTAAAACCGGCAAAAAACGTTCAAAGTTGACTAGCTGCGATAAGGGGGGCGTGTTGCCAATTTTTTTTAAAGTCATTTTTTAAAACAATAACCTTTGACCCATGTGTTTTTGGCTTGTTTTGAGCTCCACTATCGCCTATTAAAATCATGAGATCTATTTTTCACATCCTGTATAATGTTAATTCTTATGTTTTTATTCTACATGACAGTACTAATATAGCACGATTTTTTTTTTAAACAAAACCCCTTCATGATTGATTTTTTTAAACACAAGTTACTACAACTTACAGTTGGTTATCGCGTCCGTCTTCTTTTTGTGGTTGATCCATGGATTTATCTTTAGACGCGTCCGCTTCCTCGGCTGGTTTAGCTTCGGCCAGTTGATCAGAAACCTAAAAAAAAAAAAAATAATCAGAACCAGACCTAAGTAAAACTATAAAAAGGTGTAGGAAATATAAAGAACTTAAGGGGGTATTTTAGTCTGGAAACCCGAATTTCGGGCGTGTTTTGACTGTCGATAAAAAAAAACAATGAATATTTTGGCCATCCATTTTTTTTTTATCATTCATCAACAAAAAAAAAAAGAGCCAGTCCATCTTGTCACGATTCCCTTTCTTCTGGTCATTTGAAAAATAATAATGGTAGATTCTTTATTAGTACAGATGTCATTATGGCAGGAACCAAAAAAAAAAATTGTTCGCAAAATGGCGTTTTTTTAAAAGAAAGAGGTACCTGGGTTTTTTAGTTTTTTTTTTGACTTTTTCAAATTTTTAAAAATAGTAAAAATTTAAAATTTTGATTTTTTGTTGGTTCTTGTCATAGATGGATATATAAAGAAAATATGCTAAAGTGGTCAATAAGAACTTAAGATATTCCAAAAAAAGTAGTTTCAAGAAAAATGCGTTTGAAATTTTAATTTTCGATTTCAGCTTCATTGCGCCAAACAAAAACCTTAACTATAACTTTTAAAATAATTCGAATTATGAAAAACAAAATCGATTTTTTTTTCAAATTTTTAGTCTAGAATACCCCTTAAGACTCCCATAACACTTAAGAATGTGAAACAAAACAGGTAATCAAGATATATTTGCGACATTTTTTCGGACTGAGAATATTGTCAGCATTTACCTGGCCATGAAAATCAAATAACTTTAGGCAAATTTTAAGGATGCATGAGGAGAGGTTTTATTAAACAGTGTCGTGGATAAAGGGTTTTCCTGTTTTGCACGTTCAGTGTGGAATACGGGTGGACAATCTGCAATTCCTCTTTTTGGGGATATATTTCAGTATGTTTAGCCATGACATGACGGTCATCGCTAGATTGGCGCGTCTGGTCCTGGTCCTCCAGGGAAGAACTATAAAATAAAATAAAAATATTAGAAAAAAAAATTTTTTTTCTTGGAATTCTACATATGGGAAATAAGTTGTTTTTTTATAAAATTTAAATTATTTAACTTACCGGCGGTCTCTGGGAAAGGTCTGCCCCTTCCCAAAAAACCTCCACCGGGCCAAACCCTTTTCCCTATATTCTTCATACCCTTCTGTCCTCCCAATACATTGATTCTAAAAACATACAAAAAAAGTATTTTTACTTTTCTTTCAAAAGGGGATCTAATTAACAATTTCACTTATGTTATTTTGCATACAACATTTATTAGTTTCTACATAGGGGAATTTTTATTATTATTTTTTTAAAAAAAAATTATTTTTTAAAAAGTTCTGGGTTTCAAAGAACATAAACGATTAAAAATTGGGATTTTACACGGTAAGTCAAAAATTAGACAAAAAAATCAAAATTGACCCAGAAAAAAAAAACCGTAATTATTATTTTTTAAAAATGTTTAAAAAAATCTTACTTGGGGTGTAGAAATAACTTGAACTAACTTAATTCTAATAAACATTACATGCAAATATCTAATAATAAGCACTTCTGTTTCTTTAAAACACAGTTATGTTATTTTCACATTTTAAAATAGACTTTGTTATTACATTTCCCAAAATTATTATTATTTTATTTTTTTAAAAAATTTCAGGTAGGAAACAAATTCTAAAACCCGTTATATTTTTTTTTATTTTTTTGTGACTTAGTTATTAAGGTTATTATGTTAATTAAATACTTCGTCCCAAATAATTTTTGACTTTTTCAATTTTTGAATTTAAAGCAATCTTAAATTTGAAAAAATAACAGTGTTTTGAGCAGAAAGCACAGCTTTTTATAAAGAATAACTTTTTTCATAAAACTAATAAAAAAGATTTCCATATGTAGAGAACTGAAGTATGTATATTTGAAAAAAAAAAAAACTTAATATTATAGGAAATCATGGTTTAATCATCAAGCATTTAGGTTTTTCAATTTTTTACTTTAGAGACAAAGTTTATTGCATAATACAGATGCCTGAAGATGTCCCATACAATCAAAACAAAGACCATAAAAGCTTTCTTTCTATGTTAATAGTTATACTAGAAAAATATTAAAATTTCCAATAAAAGTTGTTTCTTACCTTCATCATCCATATTAAAACCATGACGGCGAGCCCAGAATTCTTCCCGCATAGCCTGTAAAAGAAAAAGCAAATCACAATCACTTAAATAGGATTCTATTTTTAAAAATAAAGGTGGTAGAGGGTCATCCAAGGAGGACTGTTTATTTCCATTTAAATCATTTTCATGGAAAAATACAAATACACAAAACAGCAATGGGTCCCTTGCATAAAATTTATTTTAACTATGTAAAATAAAACAACTTGAACTTTGTTAAATGTCACGTGTATTAAAATATATGGCGTTACGGCCGTTTCGTAGTACAACTACATCTTCAAGACGCTTACAAGATTGAGATAAAACTAACTAAAATTAATAAATAAATACATTGATGGGTAAAAATTCCAGATGGTACGGGTAGGTTACGTTAGGTAGAATTTTACATTTTTATTAGCAGATACAACGGTATTGTTGTCTGTATAAACCTTTTTTTATAGTACTTTGAAAAGAGTTGAATTTCCTAGGTCTAATTGAGTATTAAGAAGATTTACAGTGTTGTCTTTTTATGTTTATAAATTTCAATTTCTCTAATAAATCTAATTTTTTGCCTTTTCTTTCTGTATGTAATATTTCTAAATTTGTTATATCTGGAAATGTATGGTTGGAATCTAGAAAATGATTGGCAAAATTTGAGGTTCTTTTTCCTAGTCTAAAACAAGCTTTATGTTCTTTATATCTAGTTTCGAAGTTGCGTCCCGTCTGCCCCACATAGCAGCCATTGCACTCATTACATTTAAGCTTATAAACTCCTGATTTCTTATATTTGTTTTGTTTATCTTTAACATTAAACAATAGATTGGATAGACGGTTAGATGATTTAAAAGCTATTGAGACACTTTCTGTGGATAGAATATTCGATATTTTGTTAGAGATAGGACCTAGATATTTAGAGAGTGGAACTATATTTTGTTTTTCTTTTTTTATATTTGGATAAATTCAGTTTTTATTGGCTATTTGGTTTTTCTCTCTTTTTGCTATATAGGCGGTCTATTTCATAATTTGTGTAACCGGGCTTTTTTTAAAGTGCCGATAGATTTTATGGTGTCTAGTTCTTTAATTAGATTATTTTTAGACAGTGGTATGGAGAAAGCTCGATGTATCATTGATCTCGCTGCTAGTTTGTGTGTTTTGGGGTGTAGAGAGTCATGTGGTATTGTGATATCTGTGAAAGTGGGTTTTCTATATATGTCAAATTCTAGTTTATTATCAGCGTTTTTTGATATTTTTAGGTCTAGAAAGTTTATTGAATTGTTAATTTCGGTTTCAAGGGTGAATTTAATGTTTGGGTGTAATGAGTTAAGGTAATCTAGAGTCTGTCTAAGTTCATTTTCTGTTCCTGTGAATGCTAAAAGAATGTCGTCTACATATCTATGCCAAAAGAAAATGTTTTTAGAGAATTGTGAATTAAGGAATGATTCTTCAAATTCAGACATGAATATTTCGGCTAGCAATGGGCTTAAGGGGGAGCCCATCGCTAAGCCGTCTTTTTGTTTATAGAATTGATTATCGTATTTGAAATAGTTTTCATTCATGCAAAGTTCCAAAAGTTGTAAGATTTCTTGTTGTAGTATTGGATTTACATTATTGTTTTTTAATTACACATTAACAAAGTTCAAGTTGTTTTATTTTACATAGTTAAAATGTACTGTCACAAAGTAACGGACGAATCAATTAATTCTTTAAATTTATTTTAATCTAAAAGGTCGTCCAATCTCTTCATATATGCCTATATTAAAGAACCATCTTCTAAATATCATTGTAACCATAGTTATTGACTTTTTTAAAAAAATTCAATACGTTTTTTCTTAATGTGTTTTTGTCAAATTAAAAAAAACGATTATAAAATTCTACTTTTCAAATAAAAAAACAAAAATGAACTTATCCACTGGTATTTTATACACTCCGCTTTCATCCAAGCTAAAAAAAAATTGAAATTAACCCTGGCTGCTTCTGTCGATCAAAGGGGGCCCGGGTTTTTGGGGTTTTTTTTTTTAAATGCTTGTACCTGTTATAGAATTTCATATAAAAAAAAATATTGAGTATAAAGGGTTATTTTTAGCCATTAAAAAAATATGTGCAAGAGGTCTATTTCACTTCTATATTTTGAAATACAAAAAAAATTACAAATGACCCTGTTCACTC
>JAHBCN010019527.1:0-15825 GCA_019359885.1 Listronotus oregonensis
CTGTAACTTTTTTAAAAATTAACTTTTTTGAATATTTAAAACCGCATTTCTTCTACTTTAAGCTGTATTGCATTTAGTTTTAGCAAGATGAATATTATCATGATGTTCAGGGTAACAAATGTGTCCCATTTCAGTGGTAATTTTTTGGTCGTTATTATGGGTTGTTACCAAGGTCAGATCAATTCTTAGAGTTTCAGTTTTGAATTGAGGACCTCTGGCTTGCAATACACTTCTAAACGTCAAATTTTGGTAATTAATTCTTTAAAAAGCTATAACTGGAAAATGGATTGACGGATTTCAACGAGGGTTTCATATTCGGAAAGCTCATTTCATGTAGATTTTTTATGTCCTAAGCACTTTTCAATAGGTTATATTTTTATGAGCATACAGAGCCAACAAATACCAAAAACGTAGCTGATTTAGAAATCCTAAATATAGGGTAAATTATTGAACGCCAAAAGGATCATATGTGTATGTTTTGTTTTTAAAAGTGCCAAGTTGAAGTTTGTGTCAATATCCCGAAACGATTTTTACCGTTAATTGATTTATGCTGTTTAAATGCCTGTAAATGTATGGCATTAGGTCTGAATGGTAGGACTTATGGATACCATATTAAAGTTGAAAGCACTTTGTTGATCACTCCGTATATCATGGTGTACAACACCAAATATCCTAATTTATGTTTAAAAATGTTTAAAACTTTAAGACGTTGTTGGAATTCCTACCATTCAGACCTAATGTCATAATAACGACGCATTTTTGCTGAATAAGTTTATAGGCACTTAAACAGCATAAATCGATTAACGGTAGAAATCGTTTTGAGATATTGATACAAACTTCAACTTGGCTATTTTGAAAACAAAACACACACATATAGTCCCTTTGGCGTTCAATAATTTACCCTATATTTAGGATTTCTAAATCAGCTACGTTTTTGGTGTTTGTTGGCCCCGTATACTCATAAAATTATAACCTATAAAAAAGTGCTTAGGACATAAAAAGTCTACATGAAATGAGCTGTCCGAATATAAAACACTAGTTGAAATCCGTCAATTCTTGAGTTATAGTTTTTTAAAGAATTGATTACCAAAATTTGACGTTTAGAAGTGTTCGCAAGCCAGAGGTCTTCAATTCAAAAACTGGCATAAACGTCTAGAGATATTAATATGACCTTGGTAACAACCCATATTATAACGACCAAAAAAATTACCAATAAAATGGAACACACTCGAATTTTTTGTTTTTTGCAGCACTCTATTGATCACCCTGTTCATCATGATAATATTCATCTTTCTAAAACTAAATGCAATACAGCTTAAAGTAGAAGCAACGCGGTTTTAAACTTTCTTTAGATATTTAAAAAGTTAATTTTTAAGAAAGTTACAGCACTTTGAAAATGGGTCTAAAAATTGAATGGTACCCTTTTGTTTAGCAGTTTATATCGAATACTCTCTTTTGCAATAAAAACACTGAATATAAGAGGTACTGATGAATTTTTTCATAAACAAATGCCATATCTTTTAATCGATTTAATTAAAGCAAAATAAATAGATTTCAAAATAATTCAAAGTCATGAGAGAGTACTCGTAATAATTAGATGCAACTTTACTGCATACTTTTTCAAATATTTAAAATTTAGTCTAACATGGACATAAATTTCTAAAAATTTAGTACATGGAGAGGATTTTATAATTCCATGATTCAAAAACATGTTATTGAGTACATATTTAAATGTTAAGATATTAGTTTTAGTGTTATTAAAAGAAAGCAAGTTAGGGTTACACCATAATTTGATTTTTAAAATATTATTTTCAGTTACATTAAATAAAGATTTTGTAATTTTGTTGTTTCATGAAATATTTGTATTATTTGCAAACCTAACTTTTCCTTTAAATCAAATAGAACTAAATCAATTATATATAATAAAAATATTAAAGGTACCAAAACCCTGAGGAACACCACTATTTATATTTCTACTTTCTGACATAATATTATTTAAACGTACAATATGTAATCTTCCTAAAAGATATGTCTTGAGACAATTTAAAAAGACACCGCAAAATCCATAAAAAGTTTTTTAACAGAATAGAATGATTTACACAGTCAAAAGCTTTTGCTAAATCACAAAAAACAGCAGCTGCTAAATCACCATCATTTAACGGCTTGTAAAGATTTTCAAGAAAAGAAAATACTGCATCATAAAAAATTAAAATAATGTAATAAAAGAAATATCAGCAAACATTGATGAAAAGTTGTAAAAATCAAAAAAATCGTATCTTTGTTAAATTTTAATGAACATGCTTTTAGCCTTGCTTCTTTTAAAGGTTTGGACGTCAGCTTTCTCTATCTGTCCAACGTGCTGATTTTACAGTGGGTGAGGTATATAGCCCGTCCACCAATCAGCATGTTGGAGTGAAAGAGAAAGAGGTTGTAGTCCGATTTTTCTTTCCGTCTCCCTTGCTTGTTCCCACTGCCAAGTGGCAGTGCTGCCTCGACCAGATATATGCTCGAAGGCCTACGATATCGATGGATTGTGTCAGACTTTCGTGGATTATGCCCTTTAATGTTTGTAAATCAGCACCAGCATCTGACAGTAACGTTGCAAACAATTTTATTTTTTCTTACTAATGCCAGCCAAACACATTCCAAAAATCCCCGACGGACTCAAAGGCTCTGGCGATCCTTAAGTCCAGGACTGAGAATTTTTTTCTTTGGCGATTTCATTAAAGTGTGTGGCTGGCACATTAATGTGTGTGACTAGTATAAGTATTTCTGCATAAAGTGCTACATTCGTAATCTAACCTTTACATCTGATATAATAAACTCATTTTATAACTATATAGATGTATAAATGGCTTTTTAAGTGGTATACCAATTTTTTTTAAATAAAAACCTTTTCGCTTCTTTTAAAACAGTATCTTCAGCGTACACCTGGCATATATTAAATTCCATCTTTCAAAAAAAAAAACATTTCTACATTACTCCTAAAAAGTAACTTTTAATCCTTTCAAACCCTTCTCCGTACCGTTTTTCCCACACAACGCGAACACCAGTATCCGATATCCCGCATTATCCTTTCACGTCACATTTACCTGTATGTTTGTAATTTAAGACCCCCTGTATATATTTTAGACTTCCACACCTTTCCTAATTTTAACCCCTTTTTTCGCAAAAAAATCCGTGCTGGCCTCAGGTAAAAAAATTCTAAAAAATGCAAATATTCGGGTTCTAAGATGTAATTCTATCCCAGCTGTTTGGACAGGTACAAGGAAGCATAAAGATCCTTTTTCTTTGTCCTGTGCATGAAAAATATTAAAGAAAAGGGTAAAAAGTTTTGGATTTACGCAATTTTAATAGTTTTTAGGATTTTTCTACCTAAGCCTTGCCTATTGATATCCTTGAGAAAGTAGCGAATTATGGTAAAAGGGCTAAAAAAAGATGTTTTGTTTCGTGGGAACACAGAGCGTGTGTTATCGTGTGTCATTTAGTACCTGCGTTTTTTATATTCACGTACTGTATTTTTTTTTCTACAAACGTATTAAAAATTTAATTTTTAACACTATCTAGATGCCTTAAAGTAACATTTTAAAGTACTAGTGTTACAAGTGAAATGTCAAATTTTGAAGGGTAACGTCAACGTTTATTTATTTACCAACATATATATTATTTGTACAATTCAAACCACTTGAAAAACTAATTCCTTCCACAGTTCGAGCATTCTCCTTCGCTTTTTCCTCATAATACGCAAGAAATATATTTTACGTATATTTTCCAGCAACTCCTTTCTCCTCATTCCAATTCATAAACTTATTGTAGGCAATATTATATTCTTTACGAGATTTCCTGGGCAGTAAATCCAGCGATGCTCTACTGGCCGCTTCATTTATCTCTTTAAATGGATCGATGCAACCAATACTTTTTCCTACGTTTTCTTTTATTTCAAGTTGATTTTAAGTAAAAACTAAAACAAGCTAAAACTGTTTGTTTGGCTTGATGCCGATGTATCAAATTTAAAGTAAACATGCCTTAACCAACCAGCATCAACAACGGTTGTTAGAATTCATTAATAAATGCCAACTTCAATAATTTTTATATACAATGCTTTGTAAAACTATATTTTTCAATTTTTGAATAATTTAATTTTTAACTGCATTATTGCGTTTGTAGAAAAAATATTTTATGATATTTGTGTTAAAAGTACGTTTTAAGGGACTTATGTGAATTGCAAAATGAGCGAAGCAAAACTTTTACAGTCGGGCCTTAAAATTGTACTTTTAACACATATCGTAATTAACTATTTTCTATAAACGTGTTAAAAATTCAATTTTTAACACTATCTAGATGTCTTAAAAATGTAGCTTTAAAGCACTAGTGCCTTAATCTAACATTTTAAAGCACTAGTGTTAAAAGTGAAATGTCAAATTTTGAAAGGTAACGTCAATGTTTATTTATTTACTAACATTTATATTAATTGTACAGTTTAAACAACTTAAAAAACAAATTTCTTCCACAGTTCTAGCATTCTTCGAAGTTGAGGTGGATTGAACAGAAAAAAACCGCATTCTGACCAGCATCAACAACGGTTGTTAGAATTTTAATAAAAGCCAACTTCAATAATTTTTATATACGATGATATGTAAAACTATATCTTCCTATTTTTTAATAATTTAATTTTTAACAGCATTATTGCTTTTGTAAAAAAAATATTGAATGATATTTGTGTTAAAAGTACGTTTGAAGGCACTCATGTGAGTGGCAGAACACGCTTCACGCATTCTGCAAATTTTCACATTCGTGACTTAACATTGTACTTTTGACCTTATATCATAAAACACTTTTATGTAATAAAAACAAGCATCTAAGGATAAAACACTAAAAAAATTTGAAACTTACATTCAGTAAAAATGACCGTATTTTAAAAGTATTTTGCATAATAGTATATTAAGTATTAAGGTCAGTAAGTATTCGTTGCTGGTTGAGGATGTGTTTGGAGAAAACAACCGAAACCAGTAAGAACTTACCAACCGTGATGCTTAAACTATTTTTTGTACGCTCAAAATATTGAGTTGATTGGGAATATAAAAATGGACAAAAACATATTGCTAGGTAAATCAAACACATTAATCTTAATCAAATAAGTAGCTGGTATATTGAAATTCTATGACAACAAATTTATTATTTTTTATTAGTATCACATTATTTGTCACAGATTTGACATTGTGTCAGATATAATGCAGCAAAAAAGTGACGATACTGATCTGGAGAATGGCTGGAACGCAGGATCCAAACAAAGGTAGGAGAAAGTCTTTCAGCAATTTATAAATTGGTGCAATGACAAAGGCATCTATGCCTGTTGAAGCCATTAGAACCAGAGAATGCGTGATGTCTAAAGAGGTCGAGCAAGAGATTATTCTACACACAGGAACCTTCTCGGTCCAGTTAAATTCAATAACTGTTCTAATTGTAATATTATTAAAAAAAAATATTTATAAATAGGTCCATATTTCTATTTCTGATGTTTACAAATTACTGATTGCTAAATGATTACTAACCGATTAGTAATTTGTAGACATTACAATAATACTAAAATCTTGGACTTCCATCATCTTTATTTGTTAATTGATACACAACGTTTTGGTTAGTGATGTATCTCCAACCGTTTTCAAGTGATAACCAAAACTATTCTTAAAAGCTACGACCTTATGTACTATCCGTTGTTCACCGAAGCTTGATCGACTTTTCACGGTTCAGCAACGGCAGCCAGATATTCGGAATTTCGACACTAGGTTTGCTAAATACATTTTGGTTGTTTGCAATTATTACAGCTTCTTTAAATTTTCTTTTCTTTCGGTGGGTTTCTTTATGAATAATTTTTGCTTCCGACCATTGTATACGGTGTTGTTTTGACCAAGCGTCTTTGGCAATCCCTGATTTCGATGTTTCGCCTCGTTCCGTATGTTTTTTGTGTTCTTTAACTCTAATTTTAAGTGGTCTTTTTGTTTTCCCGATGTATACCTCAACACATTCACAGGGAATTTGGTAGATACAGTCATTTTTTGAAACATTATTGTCCCGTCTCGTCTTGATAAGAATACTTGTACTAAAGATACAATTTTACCTAATATTTAAAAAGACCATGTAAGCTAATAACTAAAAATTCAATTTATTCCGACGTACCAAACCCAATGGGTTTTAAGTTCTAATAATGTATTGATGGTTTACGATGTTTTTTTTTCCTTCTGACAGCCCACGAAGATTTGTACAGGGTGTCCCAAATTCGAATCTCATTTTTGGGATTTCGGAAACTTGTGCATTTTAATGCTGATCAAAATGCCACCTTAAAAGTTTAAAAACTTTAAGTACTTTTCTCGAGAAACCGAATATTCGCGATTTCATTTTTATTTTTGACTATATTTAAATAAATATAACAAAATAAATTTTACATTCTCGTTGCTACTTTTTCTATTCCACAAGACAGTGTTATTATATTTAGACACCGACGTTTTGTCTTCGAGCTGCCATCATCAACTTATGTTTCTACAATTTCGTGGAAGAATCAATGTATGATAATATTACCTATTATTAAAACCAAAAGGAGTTCAAGACCATAAGTAATGGCATCCCACACCCATAGTGTGACAAACATGATTTTTTACAAAAAAACTGTAAAATATAAAAGATTACTTAATTCCATTCCAGATCTAACAATAATTATTACATATGAAATCAGGAAATCTCGAAAATTACTTGACCTATGAAGATGAAATTTGTCACGGAAATAGATTGTGAGTAGGAGACGTCAGCTAAGAAAGAATTTTGGGAAACTCTCCCTCTAAAGGGGTAAAATAGGGGGTGAAAATTTATATCGAACTTTGTCATTTCTGTACTTAGAAGTAATTTTCATACGAAAATTAGTATGTAGGCTATTAATTACTAGTAAAAATGATCTTTTTTAACATTTCTGGAATAACATCCCTTGGTGGATTAAAATTAAATTGAAATTTTGTTTATAAAAATTTTCATTTTTGAAGTTGTAAATATGGAAGTTGGTAATTAGGCTTCTGATTATCCATAAAAATAGAAAGTAGTAGTATTTTTGGATCTTTATAATTTGAGTTAAAAGGGGGAATAAAAGTTTGTAGGAGAAATTTGTCATTTATGGAGTTTGTTCATAAAAACATATTTTGTACCTAATCTTTTACGAACGCCATTTATATTAGAAAATAATAATAAATGAAATACGATAAAATAAAAAATGCTCAATCGCAGGACGCGCGCTGCGCTGCAGAATGTGTGAAGGAAGACAGAACGCGAGGCGCGTAATGTGATGTGAAGCGACGGAGTGGGAGGGAGAGTACATAATTCGGTATATTTTCCCGAACGGCCAGACACGTAAGGCAGACGTCGTTATCGCACATATCGAATGTATGAAATTTTTAATGCTTCGTGCTGCTTTGCTATTTAATTTTTGTTTAATCACTGTGACTGCTATATTATTATTATTATTTCTGTGTATTTAAATACTCATTTCATTTTTTATCGGAGTGGGTTGATACCTTGCAGTTGTTTAATAAACTGTAGTATAAAAGGTGCAATGCAAATTTACAATATCTCGCAGGAACGAAAACAGCCAAATTCTTGTAGCCCAAGCGGGCAAAAAGCTAGTTGTTTTATAAATTTTGTGATCAGAATAAATAAATTACCATGTGTTGGACAGAAAAAAACAGCTCCTGACAAAATTATCTTTTATTCCGCACTCATTCTAAACGCACCCCTTAATGCTTAGTACACACACAAAAAACCCAAATATTACAAAAAAATCTAATATAAAGGAAATAGCCAAAGTAAACGAAAACGCAGATGTAATACCAAAGTTGAAATTTAATCCCTAAATTTAATCTTAAAAAACGAAAGGATCACAGGTAGAGAATGACACGAGAAGGCACACGTTTCCTTGTATTTTTTTGGTGTGTTTCTCAGGTCAGGATAAAATCCTTTGGTCCCTTGTCTGTAGTTTGTTCGAAAAAAGGTAAAAACTAAATGTAATTTTATCTGCTTCGCCTGGATTTCTTATTTGTTTTTTGCCTGGATTTTAAAAAATTTAGTAATGTCACAAGAACTCTAAATAAAAGGCATATTTTCTTGTATTTTTTTGGTTTGTTTCTCAGGTCAGGATAAAATCCTTTGGTCCCTTGTCTGTAATTTGTTCGAAAAAAGGTAAAAACTGAAAGGTCATGTAATTTTATCTGCTCCGTCTGAATTTGCAATTTGTTCTTTGCAATAATAAGTAAATATGTCAAGCAATAATAAGTGCATTTGTAGATTTTGATACATATTGTTAGATTTTTTAAAGATTATTCAAAATATAATCATTGTTTTAAATACCAAAGCCCCAAAAAACACCCCTATACTAAAATTAGTCAAAATAAACGTTGCCGCAACTTTTAAAACAATTACCAATATTTTAATGTTTTTGTTGGGTTACTTACCTGGAAAATTTCCAGAGAATGGGACCACTTCGGTCTTAGTGCCGGGGTATAGCGACTGAACGTGCTCAGCCCTATCGACCCCTATGAACTGACAGATTGCCTAAAACAAAAAAGAAAATCTACTTATCTACGTTTGGTGGCAAGTCTACTACCGTCATCAAGAATCAAGATTTACTAAAATATTTTAAAAACTTTTTATTATTTATGACGTTTTGATATAAATAGGCGTGTTGTTAAATTCATTAGATGGTTTAGAGCTAAAATCTAACGTGACGTCACAATAGATTACCGCTAGTTTTATCCTTGTCCATATACTACTAAAACAACGGTCATCTTTCTTTAGCGCTTTTCCATCAATTAATTTAAAAACGGCTTGATGAAACAGCGATTAGTGCGCACGATTCATCGATGAATTTAACAACACGCCTAATGTCATATTAGTTTGTTTTGACTGGTATATTTATCAATATAATATTTTATTTTTATAAATATTTTTCAAAAAGAATAAAAAGGGTGGTGTGTTAGTTAATTTTAAGTTAACCTGAAATATCTTTAGCATCAAGCATAGGTAATCATGTATTATTTAAATTAACAAATATTGATGCTGACACTTGTTATCTTTATTTAATAATATAAATGCACTTTCTTTATTTCACTTCTAGTATTTTAGCAGACTTTTATTTGCTAAAATACTAGAAGCATTCCAGTTTATTTTGGGGTTGGTATCAAATGCGAATTGACCGATTTTTAAAAAATTGTGTTTTTAATTTTTTTTCTATATTTATTATGCGTTTGGCCAATGCTCTGGAAGCTTCACCGATTTAGAATGTATTACATTCACAAGGGGTCTTAAAATAACATTTTTTATGTTCTTTTATATTGTATGGTTTTGCATTTGTTACTTGAGATCAAAGCTTTCGCAATTACTTTTAAAAAGTAATTTAATTACAATTACCAATTACGCTTCTAAGTAGTAGTAAATTACGATTACCAATTACTAGCATGTTTATTAAAAGTAAGTCAATTATCAATTACAACTAAAAGTAATTAAATATTTTAGCAATTACTTTATTTAAAACCACATATATTTAACACGATACAATAAACAAATACAATATTTAGACTAATATGCATCATACGCTCACATCACACTATTTAAACTGCTTTCGCGGCAAGTTCAACATTAAATGACTCTTAAATATTTTTTTTAGCAAACACCAACGGATTTTTCCACAAAAAAAGTATAAAAACGGTGGTGGTAAGCAAAGCTGCCCGCCGTGTTTTAAGATGCTCTTTCTGGCTGGCCAAAACTCCGGCACTTTTTCCATAAAGAAAGGTAATTGATTTTTTCGTAGTAATTCAATAATTTATTAGGTAATTGAATTAACTTCTAAGTAATTAATTCAATTACTTTATAAGTAATATAATTACTTTCTAACTAATTGAATTACTTGTGATTCGTAAAAATCCAATACCAATTACGATTACATTATCCTATTAAATGATAATCCAAATACAATTCCCTTTTCCGGAAAGTAATTTAATTAAAGTAATCCAATAACTGAGAAGTAATTAAATATGATTTTTAAATTATTTTAATTCAATGACCGACAGCTCTGCTTGAGATATAATAGTGTTTTGTGTTTTTAAGATACCAATTGTAAATGTGTTTCATAGTTTTGTTGCATATTCATGTTTCAGTATATTCATGTTTGAGTATGTTTTCTTTGGGATTACTCGCCTTACAATTTTTTGAAAAATGGAACCATTTCGGTCCAGGTCCCGGGGTATAACGAACTGAGTCTGCTCAGCTCTATTTCTTTTCCTTTTCCTTTCAATAAAGATCGACAATATTATTTCCCAGTTTCCATTGGCCGAAGTAATCGTCCTCGGAGATTTTAATGTTCATAATAAGGATTGGCTAGGCTCCACAAAAACTGATACACAACGGCAGAGCAGCAGAAATTTTCGCAATCAACAACTCGCTCACCAAAAACTAATTATGGAAACCCAACACCCTACTTTCCTAGGGTTTCCCACCCATAATTCTAACCCCCCAGATCTTTGTCTTACTTCCACCCCCGAACTCTAACAAGCATCAGTAACTGCTCCCCTTGGTCGCTCTGACCATGGTTTGGTCACCGTATCATACTCCACTCATTTTGAGGCAACTGAAAGCATGCCGCCACGAACCGTCTGGCACTACAATTCGGCCGACTGGGATGGTTTCTAAGAGATTTCTTTGCCAGCTACCCTTGGAATCCTACCTGCTTTTCTACTCACGATCCTTCAGAAACATGTAAACAAATTACCGAAACAATTCAACTAGGCATTGAGACCTATATTCCCCACACTAAAAAGAACCCCATAACTTCAAATCACAAACCGTGGTTTTCTAAATCCTGTGACAAAGCCAGACTTTTAAAACTTCAAGCCCACAAAAAGTTTCTTCAAAACCCCAGTACCGAAAATCGACAGGCTAGCATCGAAGCAAGAAATCAGTATAATCAGACCATCTCAGATGCAAAAGACCGTTTTAACAATCGAATAAAAGATAAAGTTCTCTCTTGCTCAAATGGCAGTAAAGCTTTTTGGTCCTTTGCCAAAAATATTAGTCAGAACTTTTGCACAAATTTTTTCCACCCCTAATCTCTGAAGATGGAATTGTCTCTACCTCCAAAGGAAAAGCCGAACTATTTGCCAAACAATTTGCTGCCAATTCTACGCTTGATCCTCCTATTAATCTTCCTCTTCCAACAGTTGTCCCTGTTCCTCATAAAATGTCCGATATAATTTTTAAAGTCAAACAGATCAAGCGTATTCTTTCTTCTCTTAATACTGAAAAATCGTCTGGGCTGGATGGCATACCAACAATCGTCTTAAAAAATGTGCTCCGAGCTTGCACCCATCTTAACTCGCCTCTTTCGAATCTCTTACGACACGGGCATTTTCCCGGAGAGTTGGAAAGCTGCACGTGTGCAACCTGTCCCCAAAAAAGGATCCAAAAGTCTCCCTTCCAACTATAGACCTATATCTCTTCTTTCAGTTGTTTGCAAGGTAATGGAAAAATTCACTAATTCCCAAATCTTAAAGTATCTGGAAAAACATAAGATCTTACATGATAGACAATATGGATTCCGTCACAGTAGATCCACAGCTGATCTTCTTTCCTTTGTCTCACACAACTGTAACAAGTCCCTTGAGTTTCTTGGTGAATCCCAGATCGTTGCTCTTGACATATCCAAAGCTTTCGATCAGGTCTGGCATGATGGGCTTCTTAACAAACTTCCTTCTTACGGTCTTTCACCTAAGCTTTGCTCTTGGCTTTCCAGTTTCCTTTCTAATCGACGTATATCAGTTAGTGTAGATGGTCATTCCTCCCCTTCTACCAAATTAATGCTGGGTGCCCCAGGGCTCAGTGCTGGCACCCACGCTGTTTCTTCTACACATTAACGATCTTCTCTTCCACAATCAATCCCATTCATAGTTTTGCTGACGATAGTACCCTCCACTCTAGTATTCAATTTCTTAAGCCACCGTGTAATTCTGATTTTGAAAACAAGCGCAGGTCAATGCAGATATCTCTTTCACAAGACCTCAAACTTATCTTGGATTGGGGCGCCAAAAATCGTGTTCAGTTTAATGCCTCAAACACACAGTCATGTTCGCTGTCGCGAAAAAAGTCTGCGAATGCTCATCCCTTACAAATGAGCGGCCAAGTTCTGCAGAACAAAGAGTCGTTTAATCTAGTCGGCGTTACTTTTGAGAATAACCTTAACTGGCACAAACACATTTCATCCATAGCGTCGGCAGCTTCAAAAAAGATTGGATTCCTCTTTCGAGCCAGAAAATATTTCTCTTCTTCCAATCTGTACACTCTGTATGTATCCCAAATCAGACCCTCTTTGGAATATTGTTCGCATGTCTGGGGAATGGCGTCCCCTACAAAACTTAGCCTTCTGGACTCCATTCGAGCTGTTCGTCTTATTAATGATCCAACGCTCACAGAAAGGCTTCCTCTTCTTGCCCATCGTCGAGCTGTAGGGGATCTGTCGCTCTTCTATAGGTATTTTCACGGCTTCTGCTCAGAGGAATTGGCCAGTATTATTCCTTCTCTGGCAGCTCCCAACAGAGCAACACGTAGTGCAACTTTTATGCATCCTTTTACAGTTCAGGTAGAGAGGCCCCGACCATCCCGCTTTCTTCGTTCCTTTATTCCTAGAGTGTCAAGACTATGGAACCTGCTGCCCGCAGAAGTTTTTCCTTCTCCTCCCAATCTCCAAAAATTTAAGTCCCGTGTGAACAAACTCCCTCTCACCACACTGAAGACACCCACGGTACGTTAGTACTTAGGCATCAGCCTTCGTGGACTGTCCCAAGATAAAAAAACAAATGACCCCTATGAACTTGCGGAGGTACCATTTTCCAAAAAATGTAAGGCGAGTAATCCCAAAGAAAACATACTGAAAGATACCAATATTAAATTTATTACCTGTTCGTTGAATTTTATTGATAAGCCAGGAACAGATGGTAAAAATAAACTTGTAATTGGTCTATTTTGATTTTGTCTTAAATTTGGCTGGCAAATTTTATTTACCAATATTTTGACATAAATATTTGACTTAATTCTTACAGTAACCAAACAAAAAATGCATACTCTTTATTCTTAACAGATAAAACTTTTTCTCCATGATCCAAATTTTTTATATTTTATTTTTTTTGACCAGTAATCAATATTTTAATTTTTAGAAGTTTCATTTTACCATGCTTTTATTACCTTGACCTGTGTATATGTATGTATGTAACGAAATATTTCAATGTAGTTTTCACATATTTCAAGAAGTCCTATTAACTTGAAAATTTGTACAGGGGTCAAGAGCCGATGCCAATACAATTATTTCATAACTTCATCATCAGAATAAAAAGAAAAAAAATATCTAGATTAGTTTGCACACACATTTTTGTACATGCATTTTAAAATATTTGTTTGCATTAAGTCAAACATATTACAATGGACCGAAAAGAATATTAAGATAAATATATTCCACACTAATTTTGAATTAAAAAATATTTAGAACAATTGTAAAAAAAATCATTAGGAACGCTTGAATCAACACAAAACCTAATTTAAAAAAACAAACGGAAATAAAAAAAATGTAGATTAATTGACAAATATAAGATATATTAAACATCGAGGCTCTTGATTAAGATTACTTTTGATGTTGTTTTGAGACTAAACATAAGAAAAAAAAAATATGGTTTGCTATAAAAACACGTTTTTATAGCAAACCGAACTAAAAAGTAGAAAATAATTTTTAAGTACACAGATTTTGTGTTACAGTGATAGAAAGTCCAACAATCAATTATGATTAATAAAATTGGAATAATATTAAAATAAAAATTAAGTTAATGCCAAAATAATTTAATTATAGTGAAAAGGCGTGAGGTGCTTGATATTCAATGTTATAATAAAATTATTTTATTGGTAGCCATTTACAAAATTAGAGTTATTATAAAAATATAGCTTTTTTACTAATATTAAATTACTTTGTTTATAGCTTAATTTTTTTTATTTTAAAAAGAAGGATGAATAGTGTAAATAAGGTTAGTTTAATTTTCAATTTTGATGAAGAATATCTGAAAACGAAACATTGCCGAAATTTTTTTATTGATTTGTAATCAGCGCCCCGAAAAACCGTACCAAAAAAATTTTATTCCTTTCATTCAATTAGAGGGACCTGTATATATTAAAATTTCCTAGTCTGCCCAGTAATCAATAATTATGATCCTTTAAAAATGTACTAAATTATTAAATGAAATAATAGTACCTAAATGTAAACCTTATTTCTTTTTAATAATCCACAGAAATACACAAACGTTGTGGAAATCATCTAAAAGATAGTTAAGATTGCCTTACTTTTCTCACTAATATTTCCTATGAAATTTTCATTTTCTATTATTCATAATTGATATATTATTATTTATTCGGTTACCTAACGTTACATCTTATAAGAAGCACCTAATTTAAATATAAAAAATATGTAAACCTTATATAAATTTTAATGTAATAAGTTATAATTGATTTATCCATGTAGCACAAACTATTTATACTTAAAAATATTTTCTACTTTTAACCTCGGTTTCCTATAAAAGCGTGTTTTTTAATTTTTTTAAACTATAATTTCTAAAGTACCTACACAGTACTAAACTTAACAACCAAAAAAGGAAACAGGAGATCATTAGCATTGTTTAAAATAACAATAAAATATTGATGGCTATCAAAATTCTTAATAATTCCTCGGTTTGAATTTCTACCAAATACCGATGATTTAACCTCAATATGTTCGATTAAAAAAATATATATATTCGTGTTCAGTTTCTGTATTAAAACAATTTGATGTCCCCTGGAGAAAAGGACGGATCCAGAGACATAATATAGGTGAAACAAGATAAACATATGTTGGAGTAGTACAAGTATCTACTCAGATAGTAAAGCGAACAAATCTAAAAACTGGCGATTAAAATTCAACAATAGACGCAAAGCAACGCTGAAGGAAGTGAGAAATGCTTTTTGAATTTTTTATGTGAAAACGTACGGTGTCAAAAACATGCGATAAAACTGGCCATTTCCGTCAATCGTGTGTTTTATTAGGGTTTCGTTAATAAATACATTCTATATAATTAATATTGTAATGTCATATTTTTAAACGGGGTTAGTGAACTTTTAGGTAAAAATGTTGCCTTACACAGGTAATAAAACTTAAAATCAGAGCTGTCAAAGTACTCTTTATTAGCAGTTTAAGTGCAAATACCAAGATTTATGATTTTTAAAAAGTACTTTAAGTACAATTAAAAGTACTCGTTAAAATGAACTTGCTTTTCAATTATATTTAAAAAGTACTTGAAGTACTACCCAAGTATTTTACTTAAAATAAAACAAAGTACTTGAAGTAAAACAAAGTACTTAAACTAAACCAAAGTAACTGAAGTAAATAAAAGCACTGGAAGTAAAAGTAGTTTTACTTGACTAGAATTTTTTTAACATCAAGTTTAATGAGCCTAAAATATATTAGCGCAAAAAAAATGTATACTTTAATAATTTAACGATTTACCTTACCTGTAAAGTCTGTTATTGTGATGTATGTATTGAGATTTTTAGCAAAGTAATTTTTTTGAAAAAATTTTGGGTTTGGAGTTCCAATATAATTTTTTAATTCGATCCAAATTTTTATTTTATATTTTAAAACCTTATATTATTATGACCTTCCAAAACTAGTGAATAAACCAATATTTTCTGCAGTTTTGCCCTTTAAATAAACCATCATTTTTCTTTTTT
>JAHBCN010019528.1:0-15843 GCA_019359885.1 Listronotus oregonensis
CTAAAAAAGCCTTTTGGCGGAAAATAAAAATTTTCTTGAATTTTGGAAATTTTGGTAAAAAATTCTCAAAATGAGAATTTTAAATGGGGGAACCCCCAAAACTTTGATAACTCTTTTAAAAAAAATTGAGAGACAAAGTTTTTTGCCGTACACTAACTCTTTTAAAAATAAAGGGGGAAATTGAATACCAAAAACCAAACCGATATAACACTCTACCTTGGGCAAAATATTTATCTAGAAGGAAGTTTTTTAAAAAGGGAGTTGATGCATCTTTTTCAAACACAGCAAAACTTTGAAAAAAATTTTTTTCGGTCACCTCTTTGAAAAATTCGTCTTGAAATTGGTGGAAAGGTTATTGACTCGATTAGATATCCTGGAATGGCAGCAACCAAAAAAGGATATATTTCTTCCAATGCTAAAAAATTAAAAAATAAAAAAAATTTTGGTTTGGAGTATTGATGATGATTTTACTTGCGATATCGAAAAAAACCCGACCACTGGAAGTTTAATGTTTGGGGCCGCTAAGAAACTTACGGGGAAGGTTTGCTAAAGATTTCCCCAAAATACTCATAAATTTAAAAAGCACAATTTCCCCGTGTTAAAAAAAAGCCCTTCTGAAAAAAATCTATTTTTAAACCCCCATGAAAAAAATGTAGGAGTTACTATTGATAAGATTTTTGGGGGGCTACCACATATTACAGGTCCCCTGATGTCGAACGGATAGAGCTTTTAAAACTTATTGAAAAGGAAACCCCCGGGTGGATATCTTTTTTTAGAATTTTAGGAACTTACAAAAACCCCCCCATCATTCCCCAAGGGGAAAACAACTTACCTGGGAATATAAAACTTCGGCCCCGGGGGAAAAAGACCCAGATGGATAATTTTAGGTTTTCAAACCCCCGAAAGGATAAATCCAACAAAAATAGTAGCTTATTTGATCATTGTAATGTATCAAATAAAAAACTTTTTTAAATTCAAATTTTATCCTTATGAAATTTTTAAATTTGGAGATTTAAGAGGACTAATAGCTACTCTTTTAAATGTATTCTGAATTTCAAGAGGCTACTACGGAAAGAAAACGAACCACTTTTTCCCCAAAAAAATTTAAAAAAGTATGCCCAAATAGTTTAATTGATTTTTCAAAAAGGGGAAATATTTAATTCTGTTATTTTTTGATTTAAGACTAGAGATTGAAACAAAGAAAACTTTCCTGAAAACCCCCAGTGCCTACTGTTTAATTATTAAAAACAAATTTTTTTAGATATTCACCATTAATAGGTTTTTAAAAAAGATTTAGTAAATATATTTTTCCTTACATAGAGATAATTGTAATTTTGGTTTAAAAGTATAGTTAGTAAAATTTTTTGTATTGTAATTTTGTAAAGTAAGTAGCAAATTAAATGTAGCCTATTTTTAATTTCACCCTGTATATGTGGTTTAAATAAATTTAAATTTTAAATTTTTATACAATTTTTTTTATTATTTAATATTCAAAAATTGCGAGAAAATTTTAAATAAGGCTCTCCCCCCACGCATAACCCCGGGCCTGGGCCCAAGGGGGGGGCCCCACATTTTGGTTTTGGGGCCCGTTTGCCCTGACGGCGCCATTTTTTAAACGCATGCACAGTCTCTAAAATGGTATTGGCCTAAATTCCTAATTATTTACGTCTCTTCTACAAACAAATTTAACCAATGTTTTTTAATTTTGGCCCGGTGGTCCCCAAGGTTTAAGGCGTTGGTATCGGGACAGGTGCTAGGGGTTTCCCCAATCCTGCTAGGTTATTATTTATTTATTTATTTAATTATTTTCGTCACTTCTACTATTCAACTATTTCACAACAATATCTAATATTCTCCCGTGGTGAAAGGGGGTACGATGGGTTTGAAGCAATAGGACGGCGGTTCGAATCCTGCTGGTTATTTATTTGAAAAATTTTATTTTTTAAAATTTTTAAACTGACCCTGGTGACTATGATGACCTCAGATGGTTTCTAAAATGCCCCGGGGTGATGTTAGGTGGCTACTAAAATCATCCTTTTTTTTGAGTAGGGGTTGAAGATGGCCATAAAATTGTTTTTGGGGGAAAATTTTTCCCATGTATTTCTTAGGGGGAAAAATCCCTTTTTGCGGGACAAACGGTATAGCATATCTACTAATAGGGGAAATTTTTTAAAAAATACGTTCAAAAAAAGCATTTTATTTAATAACACATTAAATTTGGGGTTTTATCTACTAGACCAAGAAAATATGTATATTTTGAAAGGTAATGTATAAAATCAACCCCTTTTAAAACCTTTGGGGGTTTTTTTTTGTGTCTAAAAATTCTAACTACTAATTTTTTTTCAAATCTAGCAACAAAAACATAAATACTTATCATCGGCTAGTCTATTAACTATAAGGAAAAAAAAAGGGGAATAAAACAAATTCCCAAAAAAATTTTAAAAAAAATCAAATTTTGGGGCTTAAAAAAAGAAAAAAAATTCAAAAAGGTCTTAAATTCAAAAATAACCATAAGGTTTCCCCAATTTTTTTTTATTTTTTAAATTTTAAATTTTTGAAGATCATGCATTTTTTGGAAAAAATTTTTTGTGGAGAATTTTTTTTTTTGGAATGATGCCCTCCAAGTCAAAAAAAACCTTTTTTTTCCGCAAATAAAAGAAAAAATAATTTAAAAAAAAGTTTTTTTTTTTTGGTTTACAAGCAGAATGGTTTTTTGATAATAAAAAGTAACTAGAAAAATTTTTATTAAATTTAACAGACAACCCCAATTTTTTTTTTTTTGCAAATTTTTTTTTTATCAAATATAAACTTTTAGTTTTTTTTAAATCTTTGATGATTTTTCGAAAAAAGTCACTGGGGCCCCCATTTTTTTAAAAAAAAGGAAATTTTTTAAAAAAGGGAATAAATTCTTTAAAAATTTTTTTAAAAAAATGACATCAAGAGCTTTTTTCCTTTAAAACACCGCTAATGTTGATTTTCCCTTGAAAGGGGGACTGCAGTGCGTTAAGGGGGGGGGGGAAAGTTTGTTTGGTCAAAAATGGGCCCCTTTTTAAAAAATGTTTTTTAATGTTTTTGTTTATTATAGATTTTTTTTAAAAAATTTTAATTTTAATTTAATACAACATCTGGAGAATTTTATAAAAAATTTTTTTCAAAAAAAAAAAAAAACGGATTTTTTGGGGGACCAAAATTTCCTTTGCACTGAATTGTTTTAAAATAAAAAAAACCCAATTTTTTATTTATTTATTTAGTTTTTCTTTTAATTGATGAAAAGTTTTTTTATTTACCCTTTTTAAATTTTTTTTAATATTTTAAAGTTAAAATTTTGATTTTTGACAATAAAAAACCCTGGAAAATTTTATTTTAAAATTGATACCAATTAAAAAAAAAAAAAAAAACTCGTCACTTTTGATAGAAACTTGTATGTGGAATATTTTACAAATTAAAAAAAAAAAAAACGGTTCAGTAGTTTTTTCCCGGAATGGTGGTTACCAATTTTCCCAATTTTGTTTGGGAAAAGATTTAAGTTTTGTACCTCCCAACTGAGTTGGATCAACGGTCATTAAAATATTTATAAATTCGTCAATTTTGCTTCGATTGACCATAAATTTTAATACAATATTCTTAAGATGTTATTTATTTAGAATATTAAATTTTGAAAAATGAAATAAAAATAGTTTTAAACTTTACCCCTCCCCTTTAAGAAAACAACATTTAACCGTTTATTGTTCTGTGCATAGCTTAACCACAAAAAAAAATAAAATATTGTTCCGTGACACCCCGTATGAAAACACGTATCCTGGTTTTACACCTTTTTTTATTGCAAAACAGGTTCACAAATGTTTCTATGGTAACAAAAATTCAACGTAATTTTGTGACAACTGTTTAACCTTTAACTATCTGTCAACTTCTATTCTCTTTGAAATGAAAAAAACTAAACTGACTCGTGGGATTTTCCTGGCGCTTTTTATAGTGAAGTAGAAAAGAAGGGGGAAAAGTCTGGAAAAGTCTAAAATTGGTTGGAAGGTTCTTTTACTGGATGTAAGAAAAAGTGTAAAAGATGTCTCCAGCGCCCTCAGGATAATCCGCAATGACCGTCGAAAAGGGAAAAACTAAGGTAACCTATTTTAAAAAAAATTATTAACCTAAATAAAATAATTCTAACCTTTTATATTTCTAATAATAAACACTAACTAAAGTCTGTAACATTGCCCCCTCCCAAGTTTTGATCGTTTTCGATCAAGTATCTTCTCGATCTTGATAGGACACAGCCGTTCTAGATGTACAACTTTCATCTTCGCCTGTCGGCTCTTCTGAATTCGGTACCCAGATCATTTAAGCCGGGTTACTAATTTATAAATTCCCTCCATGACTTCTGCAGTTTCGGTGAACCCCTTTTTGGTTCTTTTGGTTTATAAAACCTTTTCACCGACAATGAATCCCATATGATTAGCTTTCAAGTCATACCCGGGACTTCAACGGTCACTTTTTTTTTGTAACTTTTTTGCAACCTTCGTGTTTTCTTGCAGCTGTTTACTGGGTTGACTTACATAATCTTCTGCTTTTTTCATTTTAGAAGGTCGTCCAGTAATAAACCCAACTGGAAGGCATAACTCCGCTTCAAAAATGACTTTTGGGTGACTTCCAGTTGTTTCCCTGAGCTGCGGACGATACTGTAAAAACGGCTGTATACAGGTGTCCCAGTTACTTTGTGGGTCATTTACCAAAATTTTTGGGGGGTTATCAAGTTTCTGTTAAATCTTTCGACATTCCACTGACTGGGGATGAAGGGGTGTAGTTCTGGAAGGATCCCAGGAGATTACAGAGGTTCTTGAATAATCGGACTCAAAGTTTCTACCTTGATCAGTATGTATTTCTCTTGGTACTCCATATCGGCAAATCCATTTTGAAATAGTACGTCGGCAATAGTGGTAGCTTCTTGATTTGGTTTGGTAGACTTCCCCATTTTGAGTAATCCATCGCTACCCCAAATATAACGATTCCCAGTTTACATTGAAATGGTCCTCTATGTCTATGGCAATTCTTTCAAAAGGTGCCCCTACATTGTATTGCTTCATCTTCCATGGCTTCGTGTTAGGTCCCTTGCTGGGGCGATTCCTTACATTTTACACCAGCTTTTAACATCGGCACGACTTCTCAAGATGAACCTTTCTCGAACCTTTTCAAAGTCTTCATAACTCCAAATAAAACCCCTTTCCATTGTCAAGAACAAATACTTCTGGAACCCTTTTGGTTGGTAGTATTTTTAATAGGTATGGCTTTTTTCCATCAGAACTTTCCCAGACTCTTTTAAAAAACCATCTTTCATTTTGGGGTTATTGACCCAATTTCCCCAAATTGGAGACTTTGACTCTTTCTGATAGGGGGTCTTTGAATTTTCTGTCTTAAATTTCCAATATCTCCAAGATCCGGGGTCCTCTTTTTTCTTTTGCGGATTTTAGGGTCCCATTCTTGGAACTGGATGCGTGTTCTTCGGCGGAAATCATCGGGATCTTCTTGTTCCACGTCTACCCCAATGTTTACAATCTTCAGGCAAAGGTCTTCTTGATAGAGCATCCCGCATTTTATGGTTTAATCCTCTTTGATTTCAAGTTTAAAATCTTTTTCTTGAACACGTTGAACCATCTTTCTATCGACCTTCAGGATTCTTAACTGAAGCAACCATTTATGATCCCTGGTCCGTCCTTAAGGTGGAATTTCTGGCCATAAAGGTACATATGGAAGTTCCAGTGATTTGACAATACTAAAGTTCTTTTCTTTCACAATAATTTCAGTTCAGGTTTCGAAAGAACTTTGCGAAATACCTATCCTTTTCTTGGCCATCTTATCTGTAAAAATTTACCAATAGAAGTATCTTGCATCGTTCCACAATAAAAGTTTGATTGGGTTGTGGATATGACAACCTGGAATCTTCTATAGTAAATTAACCCCGGAAACTTCAATTTCATCTTGTTTTTCTTGTAGGCCAGTTTTGGATGGCTTTGTCTTCTCTGGGTCTGTTTTCCTCCTTCTTCAGTAATTATGTGCCCCATATTTAACTTTTTCTGAAAAAGGTGAAAATTTCTTTATAAGCTTTGCTGGGCAGATCTTAACTTCTGAAAAACCTCTTCACATTTCTAAGGTGGTCTTCAAATGTTTTTCAAGAATAAAAATTCATCTAGGTATACTAAGCATGTTTTCCAAGTTAGTCCACGTAATGTTAACTCCATCAATCTTCAAAAGAAACGGGGCATTATAGACCAAATCATAACATTAAACTCCACAGCCCGGTTCCGGTCAAAAGGCAGTTTTTCCTTATCTTCGGGATGAAGTTCTACTTGCCAATAGCCACTTTTCAGGTCAAAGTCGAAAAACTTTTGCCCGTCAAAAATCTAGGTATCGTCTATTTTGGTTATGGAAAACTTCCTTTTCTGACGTCATTAAGTCCTAAGTCAACAAAAAACCCGGAAAGAACCATCTTTCTTCTTAACCAGGATCTGGAGCCTCCATGGACTCTGGGATGGTTCTATAATGCCTTGGTTTTGCATGTCTCTTTACTTGTCCTTCGTCTCGGCAAAAAGGAATTCGTCGTGGTGGTTGCCTTATGGCGCCCATCCCCAAATTATTTATTTGATTTGACCTATGGGTTTTCCCCCAAATCCTTTTCAGAGGGAGAAAACGTTTTTTGTTTTCTTCTTGAGGTTTTTCCAACTTATTAACCTGCCTGGATCTAATAGGGCTTTTGAAGAAACAAAGTCTTGCAGGTATGGTGTTTACTTAAAAGGAACTTCAACGGGGGTGTAATAAATTTGCCATTGTTTTATTTAATAAACGGGTCGCTCGGCCCCTAGTGAGCCCTCCTTCATTGACCTAAAGAGATCTTTTGGAATACCCTTCGTTGTTTGGTGCCCGGAAAATTCCTAAAACCTTTGCAAAGTTAAAGGATCTAGGGTGCAAGCTGAATAATATCTCTAGGATTAGGATATCCCCTTCAGGGTAAGCCGTTTAGTGTTCTCTGCATTAAAGGAAATGTGTTCCGCAGTTTTTTTGCCTGGGACCCGTTTGGGTTTCATCCTCAGTCTTTCCCTTTTTTTTTGGTGATACCTAAGGGCCATTTTTGGAAGTCGGTAACCAGTTTAAGTTCTTTTTTTTTAAGTTCCAGTACCCTTCTTTGTCCCTTAGGTGAATCAAAATAAATCTTTCCCTCCTTTTTCCTGGGATGTTTTCCAGTAATATCTTTTGTTTTTTCCCATTCCTGGGTTCCTCGTAGAAATGGCCTCTAGTGGTGCCCAGAAAGGCTCGGTCCGGGAAAGGTCTCTTTCTCCTTTTGGCGGGTTGATCAGCAATTTCATTGCCCTCCACTCCTTCATGTCCTGGTACCCCTCCAGGTAACTCTGTTTTTGTTTGCCAGTTGGTTTAGTGATTTGTCGCATTCCCAGGCAACCAAATTAAAAAAAGCATGAAGTCAATGCCTTCAAACGGGCCCGGCTGTCCGATTATAGGTTGCGCCTCGTAGGCCTTTTTTGGCACATTCAGGCGCAAATATCAATTTTCATGGATTTCAGCTTGGAAGATGGAGGAGCCGCCGAGAGACTTTGATAGTCTGCATCTAGGTCCAAAGACCCACTCCAACCCCTTGTTCCATCTTGATCCATAGTGTACCAACAAGTGGCCTTTTTCCTTTGGTTCCTTCACACTCATAGTTTGGCGGTCTTGAAATATTCAAAAGGCGCTGGAAGTCCCGCACTATAGGCATTATTGTGGGTTTGGTCGACTTCAATCTTGATTTTTTCAAGATTTTAAGGTGACCAGTCAGGTCTCCGACTTTATACTTTGTTCTGGATTACTCTGGAGGCACTCAGTTCCTTCCCTCTTTATGGCAGGTGCAGGGAAGGAGGTTCAACATTGTCTCCAGAGCTGCCTTGGGCGGTTTCATTGCTCCAGTAACTCCCAGACAGGCAAGTCTTCAGTTTCAGAAACTTTCCTTGTGTGTTTTTCCTCTGTTTTTGGCCACCAGACCAGTGAGGCATAAGTAACTATAGGTATTACAACTGTAATTTATGACCAGTAGATCATTTTGGGTTTTGGGAAATTTTTTCCCATAGTCTGCGGCACGCCCTTGCTTTTATGCTTTGATAGTCCTTTTTATTTGGGGTTAATTAAGTTTCTGGTCAAGGACAATTCCCAGATTTTTATTCTTTAGAAAGTTTGATCGAATGCCCCAACATAGGGCTATAAACCTTGTTTTCCTCCTTTTTTAAACGGTATTATAATTGTTTTATTTGGATTGGCATTTAGCCCTTCCTTACCAGTTCTAAAGTTTGGGGCCCTTGGCGAGCAGATAATAGATAAATCCTCCCCCCTGATGGTGATTGAGGTCGTCTGCTACCTTGTAACATCGAAGCCTCTTGTGCACTCCGAAGCCGATCAAACTAGGGACCAGGACGGGCGTTTAGTCTCCACCCTGTGGACACCCCTTTACCCTCTGACCTTTTTGCAGTCCTTTTCCCCCATAGCAGGTGATTTCGCGGCTTCTTAGGGCTTTGATCCTTTTTTAATCGTTGAGGGTTCAATGTCCCGTTCTGCTGCTCTTTGTTATGGATTCGAATGAGGTTTTTGTCAAACCACCCTCTATATCAAGAAATGCACACATAGCCCTTTTTTTTGCATCAAGTTTTTTTCATGTCTCTGACTAAATTTTGTAGAGCATTGATCGGTTGATTTTGCCGGTTGGACGCAAATTGTTTTGGTTTCAGTGGAGCTTTCGAGATAAATTCGCTTCTTATATTCGGTCGATTATTTTCTCCCATGTTTTAAGGAGAAAGAAGATAATCTAATGGGGAAATGGGGGACTTGGTTTTCATCCATGGACCCAACCGGCCTTTGGTAGAACGCCACCTTAACTTTCCTCCATTTTTTGTGGTATGTAGCCCAGTATGTAACTGGCTTTAAATTTGCTTTGGGTACGGTAGTATTTCCCCCTATGCCCTCAGCAGGGCGGGAAAAATTGCCATCCATCCTGGGGATTTATAGGGTTGGAACTTTACCGCCCATTTTATTTTATTATCTGTAAAAGATTTTACCTGCTAGGCTTTTCCCCGCTTTCCCTGGGGCGTGGTTCGTCCCATGTTGGGTTTTTCCTGTATTTGGTTATCTTCTATGATGGAGATCCGGGAAGTGGGTTTTTAACAAAATCTCCAAATTTTTTCCCTTGGAGTCTAAACATAGCTGTCTTGTTTCCCTTTAAGTAGTCCAATTCTGTTTGAGTGGTCTCGTGCTGGGACCTTTTGGAGCCCGCACTGCCGGGGAAAAGATCATTTATCCCTTCGCGGAACGTTCTCCATGTTTTCCTTTTAGTTTTCCCCTCAATTCTTTGTTAAAAACGAAAAATCTGTGATGGTTGTCCCAGTTGCCCGATGTTTTTGCTAAATTAAAGGCTTTCCTGTTCAACCTTTAGCCCGGTCGGCTCCCTGTTCCCCCCAGGGAACATCTCTCGAGGTTCCCTTTCGTTTTCCGGGCAGTTTTTTTTTATGAAAGAGATCAAGTGTTCCTCTAAGTTAATGGAGGCTGCGTCAAGTTCTTCAATAGTTGTTATGGATGAAGGTAATCCCTCAACTTCTGACTTTAGAAGTTCCTTAAATAGGGACCAATCAGTCAGTTTGGGCACTCGGTATTCATCGGGCTTTCGCTGTCCCGCTTTTCAAATCATGTGCATAGGTCCGACATAGATAGGTCTTGGGAAAACTTGCCAGTTCTCAATTTGGTTAGTTATGAATGGCGTAGCAAAGGGTTAAGTCTAGTACCTCTTTCCTAATCGCATTCATAAAGGTGGTTTTTCCCCTGGTTTTTAATGTCTATATTGAGGGCAAATATTCCGGCGATCTCCACCTCTATTTTTGTGTCTTGCTGCCCCATATTGTATGGTGCGCATTTGCATCACAGCCAGAATAAGTTGTTTGTTCCTTCAGTTGCACCGTTATTAGTTCTTGTACGCTGGCTGGTGGTGGATCTTGTTATCCCCTGGGAAGTAAGCTGGGGCAACTATAACGTTCCTTTTACCTCCTTCAGTCAGTTCTTCCCATAGTACCAAGTCTCTTTTATAAACTCTGAAATTGGAACAAAATTAACATTTTTACTAAAAAGTAAAGCCGCTCGGGCCTTTTCATGAAATGTTTCATAAATTAACTTACATATGAGTTGGAAGTCCCAATCGTTCCCCTTTATTTACCCAGGGCTCTTGGATTAGCCCTATGTTTATAATATTCCTTGAAATTTTCATTAAGCACACTAATTTTAACTTTTGAGTGTTGAAGATTTACTTGGAGGCATCTGAGATGCCGGTGTTCTTTTTAGGCCCCGTTTTTAGGCAATTTGCCTTTATCTCCTTTTTTGTGGTCCTTAGGTTTTTTGCCTTCAGGATCCATCTTTTTTTTTTTGAAGGCTTATCCGAGGGTTTGGCCCGCCTTTGGATTCGCCCTTTTTTTTTTGGAAGTCTCCGTTTTAGGTTTTGCACCCTTTTTGGAGCTTCCTTTGAGGTACCAGGCTCAGCATTACCTGAGCCCCTCTCCTTTTGAGGCTTTATGCTTTGGTCCCGGGTGGTTTCTCCAAACTTATGTTACATAGCCTCTTTTTTTGAGTTCTACAGCGGATTTTTGGTCCACTGAGAACGTCATTTCCACTGTGGGGCCACAGGATTTCTCCTGGGACCCTCCAGCAGGACAGATCGAGGTCGTTTTTTCGCCTCCCAAAAGAGCCAGGATTTTTTTTGTTTGAGTGTCCTGACTATTTGGTAGGTACGCTATCAGTATTTCAGTGTGAGGCATTTCTTTCCCTACCCTCTGACAGCCACCCCCTCTGCTGGCCTTAGGTTCATGGCTATGCCCCAGCCACTCAGCTGTGGCTTTTACCCCCAAGGCGAGCCAGCCCGGTCTTAGCTGGAACTGTAGGCTGGGTTTTTATGACCCCCCCGTCAGTTCTACTATCTGGTTCATTATGGACTCCTGTGGCTCCTAGGTGTTCCAATTCTGGGTCTCTTCAGGAAAGTTGGCATTTTTTCCCAAACCGTCCTTTAACTACTTGGCTATAGGTCGTTTGGGAGGTCTGTGGTCAAGAAGGATTTTATTACTCTCCTTTTCCGCCTTTAAAACCTCTTTTAAGGTTCCCCCTCGGAGTATTTTCTTCTGATCGGACCCTTTTCGATCCTTTATCAAAAGGAATCTTTCATGGTGGGGTTTACTGGTTTGGAGCCCTTCCGGGCTTCTTCTCACCATCCCACTTTTCATGAGGTATTTAAACCTCTTTTTTGAGGAAAGACTTTGGCCCCCGGGTTCCCCTTTTTAAAAGGGCACCCGTTGCCCCCGCTCATCATCGCTGCTTCTTAAAAACTCTTCTTCAGCTCTTTTCATCAGGTTTTCAGCTCCCCGTATGTTTGAGTTGGGGGAGTTAGGTCCCCCTGTATTGTCTACCATTTGGTACGCTTTCATCGTTACCTGATGATGGTGGAAAGAACTCAGTGAACCCTCATTAGTCTTTGGCTTTGACTTTTGGGACATTTTTGCCCCCTTCGTTAGTTTGCTGATGACAGAAACCCTTCTCTTTTCTTTTTCTTTGTTCTTTTCTTTTTCGTCCATTTGTACCCACAGTAGCGGAGGAAATAAAAGGTCCCTGCAGCAGTGCCCCGCTTACTGCAGTAAGGCTGAATTAAAACCGGGTGTCCCCGGGTTTCCCCGGGAAAATTCGCATAGAAATAACTAAGCATCCCCTTAGTCATGCAGTCCTCAGCCTTCCTTTCCACCTTGACTTGGGGGTTCTTTTTCCGAAGAACCTAAACTAGATCCGGTTTTCAGTCTAGAACAGGGTACCTCGTGAAGGATGTGCTCTTCACTACGCACATCGGTCTTGGGGTTGGCATCCATCGTCCGCGATAAAGACCCTAGTTAAAAACTTGGGAATGTAACCCGGACCCCAACCGCCCCCTGACAAAGCTCGTCTCACCCCCAGGTGTAGTAAAGGTATGGGTAACTATCATATTAACAGGTTGATAGGTACCAATTTTGTCACCTTGTTGGTTGTTGGGAACTAATCTTTCCCAGGTTCAGCATTCTGACAAATACTGTATTTCTTCTGTTTTGCTTCAGAGTTCTTCGGGTAGAATTCCCGCGTATAGTGGACTATTTTCAGTTGGTTCAACTAATAGGATTTCACCTTCTTCTAAGTCTTCACATCTTGCTTGGATTATGGCCTAAATTTGGGGGTAATATGACATCTTCTGTAAGTACAACTTCTCGAATGAATACTTAATTTTTCCGTGGAAATCTCATTACAATCTCTTCATTACTGTTCGCGGTATTCGTTGTAAGGTCAAGTACAAACTTCTGATGTTCCATAATGTCAAGAAAGGATAACTTCGTCCTTTATTTCAGCAACAAACACATCTGTATAAAAGTTTTGTCCCCAGGATTCTTGCTTCATGTATGCCTTTAATTGGTATAACTTCTCCATTGGCAGTTTCAAAATATAATTTTTCTCTGGACGAAATATTTTGCAATGGGCTACGATGTTTTCCTTACAATTTGTATGTTGGAACCAGTATCTAAATTTTCCCTTTCACTTCCCGCCCATACATTTCCAGGTACTACCAAGCTGGAGCCGTTGTTTTGCAGCCGGATACTTTTTTGATGTTGATGGTTGGTAGCACCTTGCCAGCTTTCGACCTTGAAAGTTTTCTGGCCTACTTGCACGCAATTGATCTGGTACTTTCTTTGGACATGCCCCTCTTTACCCACTTCCAGCAGGAGATGTTATTTCTTCGTCTAAATGTCATAGGTGTCTCTTTCTGTTTGTTTTTTAAGAAATATCTCTTCAACTCCTTCATCACTCTTGCAAAATCATTATTTGAATTTTCATCTTCTGGAAAGAAATTCATCCTTCCCAACTCTTGTTACCTCTGGATGTTTGTTTAGCTGTTTCAAACTGAAGTGCAGGAAAGAGCTTCGGATATTTTTAAGTTTTTGGCCATTCTTAACGCCTGGTTCATATCTGGATCACGTAAATTAATAAAACTACCTACTGCTAATTCCTGTTTAATTTCTTCTGGGTATGCCGGATATTCGGGTTTATAAGCCCTACGATATCCGCTTCATATTCCTGGAGGCTTTCATTATATCTTTTTCTTCCCTCCTTGAAGCTGCGCTTTATAAACTTCCTGTAAGTGGGCTTACCATTCTTTTCCAGGAACTTCACAATGGATTCATAGTCCATTGTCTTGGGTTCGGAATTTTCTTAACACCTCCATGGCTTCCCCCTCGAAGAGCAAAATACAAGAGCTCGTCCTTTCTGGTAAACTCAATTGTTACCGTTTGCAGCAGCTTCAAACTGTTTGAAGATCGGCCCTGGTACCCCCTTTCCATCAAAGTTGGTGGTTTCATTATAGTTTTGCAACTTTCTGGAAACGCCTGTACTGGGTATCTTTTGAATTTGTCTTTAAAAAGTTGCACTTCTTGCTGCATTTGGCCTTTAGGGACCCGTACAGTCTTTTATGTCTTCTATTTCTTCTTAACATCCTCTTTGGTAAGTTTTAATTCAAACAGCATTTGTTTTCTCATCTCGTCTTGACTTTGTTGTTCTCCTTTTAGGTGTTCTCAATTTTGACCATCTTTTCTTTTAAACTCTAGTTTCCCATTTCTTCCTGGCTTTTTTAATATCTTTTTGAATTCTCTCGATCTTTTTCTTGTTTCTGCTTGACAGGTTTTGATTTCACGCTTCATTTCGTCTTGACTGATCTTCATTTCTTTCTTCAGATCTTCTTGGCTGGTCTTCATTTCTTTCATTAATTCCTGACTAGTCTTCATTTCTTTCTTCAGATCTTCATGGCGGGTCTTCATTTCTTTCATGGATTCTTGGCTGGTCTTCATTTCTTTCTTTAGATCTTCTTGGCTGGCCATGATTTGCTTTATCAGTGCAGTTAATTCTTCCATAGTTGCTATTTGCTGTCTGGTCTCAACAGGCATTTAAATATTCTTAATCGCTTTCCTTTCTAGTAATTCTCTTCCCCTGACACAAATGTTCCGGACACCCCGTATGAAAACACGTATCCGGTTTTTTCACCTTTTATTGCAAAACAGTTTCACAAACGGGTTCTATGGTAACAAAAATTCAAAAGGTTTTTTGTGACAACTGTTTAACCCAACATTGTCCTTCTATTCTATTTGAAATGCAAAACTAAACTGACTCGGGGCGGATTTTCCCCGCTTTTTATGGAATGGAAAGAATGGAAAAGTCTGGAAAAGTCTAGAATGGTTGGAAGGATTCTTTTACTGGATGTAAGAAAAGTGTAAAAAGGATGTCTCCACCCCTCAGGATAATCCGAAGCCGTCGAAAAGGGAAAAACTAAGGTAACCAAAATAAATTATTAACCTAAAAAAAAAAATAAATCTAACCTTTTATATTTCTAATAATAAACACTAACTAAAGTTAACAATTTATGGTTGTTTTTTTTTTATTTTTTTAATATAGTGGCTATATTTAAATTTATGATAAACCAATGTAAAACCGCTTTATTTAACTATTAAGAAAGAAAATTATTCCATTTTAAAATTGTCTTTACTTGCTTGGCTATATATCTCAATAATCTAATAAATAAAAAATAAACTTTTTAATATTCTAACTACCAGCAATGGTTTTTCTATTCAATAAAATTAAGTTTATTGACAATAAATTTCACGACAAAAGAAAAAAACCTTTTTTTTTTTTTTTTTTAAAAAGAATACCTCTATATCCAGCCACAAATTAAGCAAAAAATTTTGATACGAAACTGCTATCCTTTTACCAATAACTATTTGTCGCTTTTTCACAGTGAAAGCAATTCGAACTATCAATGTGTAAATCAAGGAAGTTTAAAAGGGGTATGGAAGCCAATGCTATGGCCATTCGATCAAAAAATGTCCAGTCCAGTATGAAAATAACTGTCAGAGTTGGCCCCGCCGATTTTTGGAATAACGAAATACCACGGGAAAAATTTAATGTATCGCCTACTTACACACTGATAAATCTTATTATAAATTATACTTTTATGAGAGCCGTATTAGTTTCGATTGTTTTGCTTTGTGTGATTATATTTGTGGTTGCAGAAGTTTTTTGGTTGATAAAAACCTTTTATTTTAGTGATTAGTGTTTATTAAATTGTGACTATAATTTTGTGTTTATTGTTTGTTACTTTAATATCGTAACAAAAATGACTAGAGGTTTATGGTTTTTTTCCAAAAGGGAACATACCCGGCATTTTTTACTTTAGGTAAGTATTTTTATTTTAAATTAGGTGCTTCTTTGAGACGTAACGTTAGGTAACCGAATAAATAATAATACATCAAATATGAATTTAGAAAATGAAAATTTTAAAGGATATAGCAGTGAGAAAAGTAAGGCAATCTTAACTATGTTTTAGATGATTTTCACAATGTTTGGTATTTCTGGTTATTAAAAAGAAATAAGGTTTACATTTAGGTACTTTTATTTCATTTAATAATTTAGTACATTCTTTCAAAGGATCAAATTATTAATTACTGGGCAAACCAGGCCAATTTTTATATAAGGTCCCTCTAAATGAATAAAAGAAAGTACAATTTTATGTTAAAGTCCCTTTTTGCTTTTCTGTATTTGTTTAAAAAGAAATTAGATTTTTGGTTTTAAACTTAAAATTATCAACTTTTTAGCTCGACATACTGTAGACACATAAATTTAACGGTTACTGTTACAATGGATACCTAGGTACCAAAAAGGTTACTAAACATTTTTTAACCATTGTTATTATGTCTCATGAATGTTTTTTTAGTGAAAAGTATAAAA
>JAHBCN010019529.1:0-15986 GCA_019359885.1 Listronotus oregonensis
CCAACCTTTAGTCGATGATGAAAAGAAAACGTAAAGTTCCTGCAAAATGGCAAAGAAACTTGTAATTTTAAAAGACACTTTTTCAGCGTCATTAACAACGGGTCCGATTCTCAGTTAAAACTGAAAAATATCGTCCGCAACGAATATACGTCAGGACAAAACGGATTCTGAAACAAGATTGACGCACGACTGACATGACTGTGTCTGACATATGTCAATGTGTCCGTTTTAAAATAAACCAACGATATTTTTTTTCCGAAGACTGATATTACTATATGAACCGTGACTGAGCCGTAACTAAGAGGTCACTGATGAGTGTGAATAGAGCATTACTATGGATTTTTTTATGACTGACGGTTTTGGATCAAATGAAACCATGTGTTTGACCTTATAGGCATAAACATAGTCAAATTGTATAGGTAATCATATTTACTTTAATCACTTCGATCGATGTTTGACTCATCCTGTACAACCATAATGTAGGTAGGACGTGGGGTATTTATTACTTACAATGTAACGTAAGCCTGTTCTAGTTTCATAATAATCAAAATATTAACAAAAGCAATTAGTGTGCAAATAAGTCGGCATATTATTCTTAGAGATAATAAAAATTTCGACACTGCTTGTCGTGGGTATTTGCATAAGAGCGTTCTACAGGTTTTTTTTGCATTTTAAGTAAGTTCAAACAAGAGATAATAGAATTTGTTTTTTGAAAAGTAGATACATATAACGTCTAAATTGATAAGTCAATATGAACACACGGTTTAAACCAAAGACAATTATGCTTTTCACTATAAATGCACAAAACAATGCCAAATTTTTGGTAATAGGTTTGAACCATAGATATATAAGCAAAGGGAGATATAGCCGTTCATTCATAAATTGGCTTTTGTTGTTATCAAAATTATAATGTTAAAAAAAATTATAAAAAACCCTGCGGCAACGTCGCAAATGTTTAGCAGCGCAAACCGTGGGGGCCACCAGTGGCGTATTCGTTTCCAAAACTATTTTCTATAAAAATTTTATAAGTATATTTCCAAAAAATATTTTTATGACTCAGTCAAAAAAGTCCATGACAACTTTTTTGGGCTGTTTCAAGAACATGCAAGTAAATAAAACCTATTGGTTCAATACAATAATTAAACTTTATTTATCACATAAAGCGACACTTCTGAAAACTGGCATTGTTAACCGTTAACCATACATAATAAAAACTAAACTGTTTTTTTAACCTTATCGCGATTGCCCGTGTTTTTATTTTATCGCTATCCAAACCGATTTTTATAGATTTCTTTAAGTCATAAAAGGAATAACAGAAATCTGACAGCCACCCTTAAAGTCCACTAATGAGACAAAAATGCAATACCATTTTGTAAAAGTGAAAGGAGGAAATTAATTACCAAAAAATGTTTAGCTCAGTAGAATATCAAAAAAAAATTTTTTTAAATTATTTTTTAAAAAACTTGTTTGGTTTGAAATAATTTTTACAAAAAAGATATTTTTATTGTTTTTTGTTTTTAACGAAAAAAAAAGAAAAAAGGTGACAAAAAATTTCCCTGTTTTTTGCATTAAATTATTGTATTCAGTAACAATATTAAAGTATTCTTAACTAATCCAAGAATATTTAACTAACTATTCATTTCTATTTGTGATAATATCACAAGATTTAAAATAATCTGAAAGATTTTGGCAATTTGTGGTAACTGCATATTCTTTTCAAATCCAAGTAGGGAAAACCATATTTTTTTTCTCTTCGGGTCAAAAGGAAACCTTAAAACAAATTTTATAATTGAAATCGTTCATATGCTATATTAATCTAATAAAAAAGTTTATAACAAAAACTATACCTTGATGGTTATTTTCAATCGATTATAAAATAATTAAACAATTTTCTCATTTTATCTAAAATTTTATGCTAAAATAAGTAAACAATCGTTGTTAATCTGCAGAAAAATATAACATAAAAGGTATTAACAACAAAATGTTATTTGTTCGCCATGATATTGCACGTCAATGAAGTGAAGTTTTATAAAAGAACTGTTTAAACTTACCTGTGAAATGAAAGATTTTTGTTACGAGAATCCAGTTTTCCACAAACCTCACACTTCACAACCATTTTCTAGTCTGTTTATTAAAAATAATACATAAAATATTAAGAAAATATTCTTATAACCGCACTTTAAAAACACAAATCTCTCTCTGATTGTGAGCTAGTTTAAACAAAATGCAACACCGCCTCACAATACAAATAAAAAATTTACCACTAGCTGACTAGATGAATAAACTACAAAAAGCAGTGTTGCCCATCTTGACCGTTAATATACCGTTATGATTATTTTTGAGAATAATATTAATAAAGCAAAAAAAAAATCAACTAAAAAACATATTTCTGTCGCTGCTACTAAGTTATTGCATAACGACATGTAATGATCTATGGTCTCTAAGAATTTAAAAAGGAAATATTAATAAAGCAATATCCTAAAAATTTGCCAATAAAGGACAATTGGCAAGGGTGCATGTGTATCAAGCACGTTTGACCATCAAGTGGTCTAGAGAGGTAGACACTATTTCAATGTTTGATTGCTTAATTGTAAACAGTTTTATCTCCCTTTGCTTATATATCTATGGTTTGAACGCTTGCTTACTCAAGCGGGCGTCCACGATGCTATATAAACAAACACTGTTGCCAATGCTTTAACAATAGGAACAGTAATTGGGAATTATTTTTGTAAAAAATAGGCCAAAATTTATAAAATAATGATAATCAATTTTTTTATGCTGTGTAATAATAAAATTTTTATTACGTAAATTTTTACTTTGGATAATGAAAATTTGATTAAAAATTTTATATTTTTTTAGTTACCAATTTAAAAAATTCTAGAGCCGTCCCTGCAGTTAAAAAAAATTAAATAACCACGTACAAATAGTGACAAGCAATTCAAAATTCGAAGGCAGTTTAATTTATACAGGAAACAAGACGGCATGAGAAGATTACAAGACTTAGACAGACAGGTGTCTACGTATAATCGAACGGGAAACACTTTTAAACACGGATTTGCGATTAGTTCAAAGATAATCTTTTTACTAATATTGTACTAATATGTACCTGACAAAAATTACAACATTGAAAATAATTACCTGGTGTTGTATCTTTGGGCGGAACATAATAAAAAACTTCAAAGATATCTTGGATCGGCTTTTATGATTAAGGGGCAAAAAAAATGCAAAAAATATATACAAGTGGGCCTAACTGCAGTGTACAGGGTGTCCCAAATTCGATTCTCATCATTGGGCGATTCAATGGAGGCAAACTTGCGCAATTTGATGCTGATCAAAATTCCGCCTAAAGAGTTTAAAAAATTAAAACACTGTTTTGTGGCCCATCAAAAAGAAGTCCAATGATAATTCTTTTGTTTAGCCCCCCCCCAAAAGATAACTGTATTATCAGGTAAGTATCTAATCATATTTTGCTTTTTACTAATCAATATTTTTTCCTCATTGAAAAAATCCCTTACTAATTTTAGATATAAGGCCTGATGCCCTTTAAAAACCAACTACCGCCCTTGACTCTACACATGATAAAAACCGCTCCGAAAAAAAATTACAGGTAAAATAAAAAAAAATTCGCCAAAAATCAAATATAAAATATTTTATAAGCTTCCTGGGCACTTTAAAAAATATTTTTTTTACTTTTAGACCTATTAACAGTTGAACTCCATCGACCAGTTCCAGGGTGGAATCTCCTCTGCTATCGCCGGTTGCTTCGACACAAACACCAACACTCCTCGCAAAACTAGGCTAAGATATAAAGTAAATTTATTAAAAAAGAATATTTTATGTGCCAAAAAACAATCTATTATTGAAAAACGAAAACTTTTTGGGCCCAAAAACGTATAGATTTTTAGAAAAAAAATTAATTTTACCAACAAAGCGTAGTTTAGAATTAATGACCCGAAATTTCATTTGTAAACCTGGATTAGAAAATGAACATATTTTCAACTCTTTAAAATTGAAATAAAAAACAATGTCGGAGTTAGACAAATACTGTAATATTTGCATAGATGAGACTTCCCTCAAGTCAAACTTATACTTTGATACTGGCCGAGACAAAATTATTGGTTTACATGATATAGGAAATGATACAAACGACTCTCTTGTAGCTCAGAATGTAGCTGTCATTATGGCTAGAGGTTTGTTTCATAACTGAAAACAACCAATCGCATAATTTTTTATTAACACCCAACTTAAGGCTCCAGAGATTCGAGTTGTACTTAATGAATGTATTAATACATTATCAAATGTAGGATTATATGTTCAAGGTCTTGTTACTGATATGGGATCTAATTTTATTCAGCTTTTAAATTTATTAAATGTTACTCCAGATAATCCGGAATTTCCCATGGGTAACTTTATTCTTTTGTATTTTTTTGATACTCCCCATTTAGCAAAAGCAACCAAAAGTAATTTAATGCAAAATATATTCTGTTTCGAAAATAAAAACACATCCGGTAATTTTATTGAAAATTTTTATATCAAAGATAAAAAGTCGCCTTACAGATGCGCTCCCAAACTTGCCGATGCTCATATTTACCCATCTAACTTTTAGAAAATGAAAGTTAAGCTATCTGTACAAGTCCTTAGTAGAACAGTAGCTTGTGGAATGCAAACTCACATGAGTTTGGGGATTCTACCTGCTGAAGCTAAAGCCACTATTGAGGTTATAGAAAAATCTGATAAGTTCTTTGATGTATTAAATTCCGTAGATATTAATCAGCCAAACCAGTACAAAACTGTATTTAAAGGCTTAGATTTTCAAATAACCAATTTAAATAAAATGTGGTTATTTCTACATAACTTAAAAATATATAATAAAAATGGCCAGGACATAACCTCTAAATGTCGATTTCGTACCGGCTGGATGATAACAATAAAGGCGATTCTAGCTCTTTGGCAGCGACTCTCTACGGTAGGGTTTAAATATATATTAAAACAAGAAGAATTAATCAAGACTGTCTCGAAAATTATTTCGGCAGTGCAAGACAACAACAAGGGAATTCCGTCAATCCAACTCCTATAGAATTTCAACGGGCTTTTAGAAAAAAATTTTGTCAAAGTTTTTTACATTCAGCGCATATGAATTGTGACGACGACTTGGGTGTTCTTTTAGAACAATTAAAAAGCTCAAAAAGTAAAAAAGTACTTTTTTCCAGAAAACTATTACCCCAGCAAATAAAATTAATGCAATAACTCTGCCCGATTATGATTACAGAAACGAAAACTTGCCAACGCAAAATGCATTTACCTATGTCTGAGGCTACTTAATTAATAAGGGTCTTAAAATTCATTAATGTGCTTTTTGTTCACAATTTGTAAAACAGTCCGATATTGTAGACAACACCAAATAATTTTTGCAGTTTAAAGCGTATAATAATGAAAGTGATATCTATGGCAGTTTAAAATCGCCAAATGAGAGGTGTGTCCACTTTACTTATAAATTAGAAAATATATTATTAACGTTGTTTGACGAACTTTGTACGAAGGAAGGAATTTCACGTACGTTCCTTGAAGAAATAAAAACTGTAGAATTTATGCACCCATGCGACGAGTTCCCCCTAGAGTATATAATAAAATTATTTATAAGACTAAAAATATTTTGCACTATAAAACTTGTTAACCAAGATTTATGTAGTTCAAAGAAAGCAGATAAAACAAATAGAAAAATAAAAATTCCGTCCAATTTGTGATAAAATATGGATTTTTATTGAATAAATATATAGTTTTATAGCATTATTATTTATTCTTATGTTATTTCTCCATTTTCCTATACTTCGTAATGCAATGGCGCAGAACATCTAAACCGGACATCAAAGTAAAGCGTAGACTCGCATTGGTGCGGTAAATCTTTACCCTATTTACAAGGTCACCGAAATCGCATCACTTTTATTAGCGCGCTTTCGCATCTGTATTTGTGGTAATTTGTGGTTTAACCATTCCCCACCTAAATTTCTTCGTCGATTTGGTACTGTCTATAAAACTTGGATCCACCACTATAAGCCGTAGACAAAACAACAATCAAGACAATGGACAGCGAGGAGCGAATCGATTCCAAAGAAGACAAAGGCAATTCCATCGGTAGGAAAGGTAAATGGGAAGAAATTTTTGAAATGTCAATGGTATTATTTTTACAGACTATTTTGTTAAAAAAAAACTATAAATTCTAAGTAATACGCCAACTTACTTGACCAGCTAAACCAAAACATTTACGAAAAACGTTTCGGTTTAGCAAAAAATAATATTCTGTTCCACCACGACAATGCACCTTGCAACAAATCATTAATTGTTATGGCAAAAACTCTTGGGTTAAGCTTTCAGCTAATTTTTCATGCACCTTATTTACCAGATTTGGCTCCATTGGATTTCCATTATTTGTTACCGAATTAAAAAAAAAAAAATCTTGGATAAATCAATCTACTGAGATGGCATAAAGGCTGTTGAGCACCGATAGAATAACCCTAATTTTAATTTTTTCTTACTTAGTCTAAAAACTTTTCATCTCATCCTCGTATTTTGTAAACTACTTGTATAATATTTCAAACAAGTTTAATCTCGGGATAAATTCAGCACTGCATTCTCCAGATACCCATTTAGCTCATCCTTTAACTCCGTTATATGGCATTTTTGCAAACAACAATACAAAATTGTAGTTAAAACGTCGAAATAAATTCTAAAAGTAAATAATGGCCCAATTTGTAGGTAATTGTGCTTAAAGGCGAATTCTATTTGACATTTTACACCCTCTTGTTCTGCCATGTAAATTACGGCTTTAATAAAATTTTGTAAATCGCTCGTTTCATAGGTTATATTCGCCGGTGCAAGAAAACTATTTATATTGTGGTGAAAGCGGGGTGTCGAATGAAGCAACCGCAAAACAAGGACAAAGTAAACTAAATTTTCTGCCATTTCACAGAACAGGGGTCTCCAAACTTTCCAGCCTTAGGGCCATACTGATTGCTCCAGTAAGTTCCGAGGGCCAAAACCATATTATCATTGTTGCCGGTGGTAAGAAGTGAAATAGTCCACTGATGAAAAAAAAAGTCCGAAAAAGTACACAACGTTTAAAAAGGCTGCAAATCGGACTAAAGTCCGCAAAACAGCAACACTGCATATTATTAATTTTCCTGTCATTATCTGTAATTTCTAGATTAGTCGTAGAGTACGAGCCATGAGGAGTAACGTGACACGACATCTGGTGGACACAAGCGGAAATAGGTAGTACCTTCTATCGCTAACAGATGGCGCTAATAGCACGTACAGAATAATCTCGTTGGTTCGAGAAAGTTCTGGTGTCACTTCACTTCACTTCTAGATGGCAGTAATTGGAATATATAAGAAGGCTAGTGGCGCAACCACAAGTCAGTTCCTATGACACTGTTGTTAAATAAAATATTGCATACCTCCTTAAAACGTGTTTGTGCGTGTTTAAGTTTAAGACATCTTTATAACAGTATTTTGATTTGAATTGTTGCTTTTGTGTGTGAATTAGTAGTATGGAAAAGAAGCGAAAAATTGATAGTGAATGCAGAAAATTCAAAGATCAGTGGAACATTCAGTATTTCGTAATTGAGTCCAGTAACAAGGCGCTATGTTTGATTTGCAATGAAAGCATAGCCGTTCTCAAAGAATATAACATTGAACGTCATTATGAAACAAAACATTTTCAAAATTACTCAAAATATACAGGAAGTTTGCGGACAGAAAAATTCGAAGCTATGCAGCGCGGATTGAAATCGCAGCAATCTTCATTTACAAAACTAAAACTGAACAAGAGGCTGCAACTCGTGCCAGCTTTCGTGTGGCTCTTGAAATTGCAAAACGTGGAAAACCATTCACCGATGGAGAAATGATCAAAGAATGCATAATTGCAGTAGCCGAAGAAATGTGCCCTGAAAAGGTAAATTTATTAAAAACTGTCAGTATGTCAGCAAACACTGTGGCTCGAAGGGTAGAAAACATCGCTGAAAATATATCCTCTCAACTGTTCGACAAAAATGGACATTTTGAGTGGTTTTCTTTGGCCTTGGATGAGTCAACGGATGTGTCAGATACTGCTCAGGTGTTGGTTTAGATTCGAGGAGTAGATAAAAGCTATGAAGTGCACGAAGAACTTCTTGATATGTATAGTATTCATGACACAACTACTGGTACAGATATTTTTAAAGGAGTTGAAATGGCCATTAATCAAAAGAACCTTCGATGGAAAAACTTGAAATGTATTACAACTGATGGAGGCAAAAACATGAGTGGGAAAGATAAAGGAGTGGTCGCTCTTGTGTCAAAGGCTGTAGAAAATGACGGTGGTTCAAAACCATTAGTCTTACATTGTATCATTCATCAACAGTCTTTGTGCGGAAAATGTTTGGATATGTCTGACGTTCTGAAACCAGTTATATCAACTGTTAATTTTATCAGATCTTTTGGGCTGAATTACCGACAATTCCGACATTTTATTGAAGAGATTGGAGAAACTGACTTACCTTATCATACTGCCGTACGCTGGCTTAGTTGTGGGAAAATCCTTCAGCGCTTTTTTGAACTTCGAGCAGTGATCGAAATTTTTTTGAATGAAAAGCATCGCCCTCTTACTGAATTACAAAACAACGCATGGCTGTGGAAGTTAGCATTCTATGTTGATTTGACAAAACATGTGAACGAACTGAATTTGGATTGCAAGGAGAAAACCAGCATCTTCCTGATTTATACACTAATATCAAATCATTCCGGAAGAAATTGAGACTGTTTCAATCACAACTACGAAGTAAATGTTTTTCACATTTTAAAACATGTGAAATATTCAGCCACACTACTGAGACTGAGTTTCCTATCGATTTTGCAATCGAAACTTTGAGTGCTTTGAAGATAAATTTTGATACTCGTTTCTCGGACTTTGATGCCATTGCGAATCAAATTAAGATTTTTCAGAATCCTTTTGATACTGACATTGAAACCCTAGCCCCGGAACTTCAAATGGAAATGATTGATCTACAGTGCAGTGATATAATTAAGAATAAATATCAAAACTCATCTTTGTTGGAATTTTATAAGAGTCTTCCACTGACACAATTTGATAATTTGCATAAATTTGCTCGTGGTCTATTTTCTGTTTTTGGTACTACTTATTTGTGTGAGAAAACCTTCTCCAAAATGAAGTACACAAAAAATGTTTACAGATCGAAATTAACTGATGAGCATCTTAAATCTCTTTTAATAATTGGTACAAGTAAAATTAGTCCACAACTACAAACTATTGTCAGTGGAAAATCTCAATTACATAAATCTCATTAGTATTTCATATGTCATTATGTTTGTTATAAGTTATTTGATTATTTAAATAAAATGTATAAAATGTTAGTTGGATTCATTTCAATAATTTGTTAGTTATTATATACTGAAGTTAAATTTTCTGCATATTATACATGTCTTTACTCATTACAATTCTGTGTTTCTTTATCCAACTTATCACAAAAACAATAACAATAAGCCTACAAGAATGTTATGAGTTAGCGGAGTTAGCCCATGACCATATCAATGTAGATGTCATATTAATAATTATTCAACATAAAATTACAATACTCCGGGGCGAAAGAGCGAAATGACCACCTTCTGAAAAAATACGAAATAGTTTTTTTTTATTTTTTGTTTTTATTTTATGTTGCCTATAGATACTTTTTAGAATGAGTAAAAGTGGCTTCAATTTTTTTTCTCTAAAACAAAACTAGATAAAAGGAAAACACGGGAAATCAAAAAGTTGTATTTTTAGTTGCTTAATCCAAAAAAAAATAAAAACTTTAAAAAAGTCAGTGGTGTACGTTTTTTTCAATAAAATCGGCTGTGCTGCCCACTGAGACGCCACTGGACCCATAAATTTCAATCTAATTATGGCTAACTAAGCAACATATTACTCCAAACAACTGTACCAAATTTTAACCAGATCGATTAAAGAATATTTAAGGTATTTATAAAATACCAATTTTTTTAACTTATCGCGCTGTATCTCAGAAACGAAGCAATTCCTGACCTATGTTCATAGGAACTTTTTTTTAAAAAACAAGCTAAGGAATTACCCTCTAAAATTTCGTAGTTGGAAAACACCCTATATAATTGTAAAGTAAACATTATATCGTAAGTTTATTCTACAAAATAAAGTTATACTTTTATGGTAACATAAAAGATTAAAAAATTTCTAACGTAATGTTTTAACATCATCCTCTTTCATAAACAGGCTCCGAGCAAATTTAAATATAAAATATGATATTTAAAGTTGTTTTTGACACTTCAACAAACTCTATTAAAAACCTCTCATTTCGGCTCCCTCTCATTTCCTTCTTCCCTAATGGCTAGTTAATATGAAAAATGTTAAGCTTCCTTTCGCGAAGCTGTTCAAAAAACCCCGAATTTAATTTCGGTCGGATATTTCGAGTTTCTCTATTATATATTAAAAACATAATTTTATATGACTTATACAATACTGAATATTTATAAAAGGTTTTTTACATAATTTAATTAAATTTTTAACGATAAATATGTTACTATGTATGAATGAATTCGATCGCTCTTTAAATTAAAATAAATATATATATATATATATATATATATATATATATATATATATATATATATATATATATATATATATATATATATATATATATATATATATTATATATATCCATAGAGTAAAGTTCATTATCTCATTTGTTTAAAAAAATTACAAAAAAAAACGGTTAATACAAAAGTCTTAAAGAATGTTGACATGCTTAGTTTAAAATTATTTTTAAGATACCGTGTGGTTCAAAAAAGCGTGGCGAAACTAACATAGATTTTTTAAACCAAACACCCTGTTTTTAAATTTATTTCTAGATTTAAAATAAAAGTTTATAATTTTTTTGTTAATAATGTTATATACCTAGAGTTAGTAGTTTTCATTTTATTATTTTTTAAATATTACTTTTTAATTTTATAAAATTTTTACAGTACCTACCGCCATTGTTTCTGAAAGTGGAATACTCAAATTTAATAAAAACGTTTTATAGGCATGATAAAAAAGATACATGTGAAGAAAATTAAGTTAGATATTACAGGGCATTCAAAATAAATTTATACATTTTAGCTAATTAAAAATGAAAAATTTCGATTTTAAAACTTTTGCAAAATGAATTATCACAGCTTCTTGAAGAAGTTGATAACATTAAAAGAGAACAAATGTAAATCCAACAAGGCGGAGCTCTTGCTCATTACCATCGGAATGTTTGGAAATTTGTAAACAGTCATTACCCATAAAAATGGTTAGGATGGTTTTATTGAGTGGCCCGCTCGATCATGTGATTTAACCTTTAGATTTCTTTTTGGGGGGCTACATTAAAGAGCGTGTTTATATAAATTTCCCTACGGCACCAGAAGATATATTATATATATTTAAAATTATTTTTTATTATATAATTATAAATAAAAATATTAAACATTGGATTCCCCGAAAAATTAATTAAATGATTTTTTTTTTTTTAATCTAAATCACCAGAATTTTATTTATCCTTGTTAAATCCTGCAATTACAACGTCGAGGAATTAGTCACTTAATAATTTTTTTATAAAATTCTCAGTTTACTCATTTTCCATCTTCATGAAAAGCTAACGACTACAAAAAATCCCAAAAATTCAATATCAACGCTTCGAGAATTTGGTCTTTAAAAAATCATGCACAAATATAATTTGTGAAAAATTTATAGTAAAATTATTTAAAGGACAAATATCTTAAGAACTGTTAATCTAAGCGATTTGATTATAGAAATCTTTTTTGTAGGAAATTAAATTTTCAACAACTTTGTTATTTATTTTTTTGTAGACTCTGCGTTATGAGAAAACGACAGGACAAAATTTTATGAAAAAATTAAGTTGAGTTGCGACTTTGCCGCATTGGACACTTTTGTAAAGCAATCAATTTTTAAAAAATCCCGTCTTTGGCGAGACGATAACATTAAATGCTGCTGAGTTATAAATATTTAAAAAAAAGATCAACGTTTACGTTTTATTTTAAATGGAAAATCTGCACACGCTTGAGCTGTCGATAATTAAATTAAAATAATTGAAAAATCATATTCAATTACATCTTAGTAATTGAACTACTTTAATTCAATTACTTTCCGGAAGAGGTAATTGTATTTGAATTATCAATTAATAGAATAATGTAATCGTGATTGGTAACTGATTTTCACGAATCCCAAGTAATTCAACAACTTAAAAAGTAATTTAATTACTTTAAAGTAATTGAGTTACTTAGAAATTATCTTTCTTTATGGAAAAACTGCTGGAACTTTGGCCAGCCAGAAAGAGCATCTTGAAACCAAGGAAGTTTAAAGGTGTATGGAAGCCCAATGCTATGGCCCATTCGATCAAAAAATGTCCAGCCCAGTATGAAAATAACTGTCAGAGTTGGCCCCGCCGATTCTGCGCAATAACAAAATTCCACGAAATAATTTAATGTATTGCCTACTTACACACTGATAAATCAGTGTGAAGTTAGCCAACACATTATAATTTTATGAGAGCCGGAGTACCGTTTTTTGGATTGATCAAAACCTTCTTATTTTAGTGATTAGTGTTTATTAAATTGTGACTATAATTTTGTGTTTATTGTTTGTTACTTATAATATCGTAACAAAATGACTAGAGGTTGTATGGTTTTGTCTTGCAAATCCAAGGGTAACATACCCGTCTTTTTAACTTTAGGTAAGAATTTTTTATATTTAAATTAGGTGCTTCTTATAAGACGTAACGTTAGGTAACCGAATAAATAATAATTTATCAATATTATGAATAATAGAAAATGAAAATTTCATAGGAAATATTAGTGAGAAAAGTAAGGCAATCTTAACTATCTTTTAGATGATTTCCACAATGTTTGTGTATTTCTGTGGATTATTAAAAAGAAATAAGGTTTACATTTAGGTACTTTTATTTCATTTAATAATTTAGTACATTCTTTTAAAGGATCAAAATTAATAATAACTGGGCAGACCAGGCAAATTTTAAGTTATACAGGTCCCTCTAATTGAATGAAAGGAAGTACAATTTTGGTACGGTTTTTTGGAGCGCTGATTGCAAATCTAAAAAAAAACGGCAATGTTTCGTTTTCGAGATATTCATCATCAAAATTGAAAATCAAACTAACCTTATTTACATTATTCCTCCTTCTTTTTGCACAAAATTCTTGATTTTTACACTAAATTGGCACACAATATTTCACAAACGCCTTTTAAAAACTTTTTTTTATGTTTATTTTACACCTTTTTAACACTTTTATTTTTTATGCAAATATGGCTGCTGTCTTTGAACTTAAAAGTTTGCAATTTAATGGAAAAAAGATGTAAAATAAATAAAAATACAAGGTTTTAAAAGGTGTTTATAAAATATCGTGTGCCACTTTAGTGTAAAAATAAAAAATTGTGTACAAAAAGAAGGGAGAATATAGTGAAAATGAGGTTAGTTTAATTTTCAACTTTGATGATGAAGATCTCGGTAACGAAACGTTGCCGAAAAGAAATTTTTTCAGATTTGTAATCAGCGCCCCAAAAAACCCCTGTATACCAAATTTGATCAAAATCGGAGAGGAGGCAACTTTCGAGACAATACTATTTGTTTAAAAATAAATTAGATTTTTGGTTTCTTAATCTTGCATTATCAACTTTTTAAGCTCATAAGACATACTGTATAACTGTACACACATAATATTTAACGGATACTGTTACAATGGATACTCAGGTACCAAAGGTTACTAAACATTTTTAACCACTGTTATTCTGTCTCATGAATGTTTGTTATTAGTGAAAAGTATATGCCTAAAGCAGTTATAAAAATTTTCACTTTTTAATGTACAACCAGAATCTTAGGATTAGATTAAACTCATTTACACTATCTTGCCCTTCTTTTATCACAAAATTGGTAATAAGTATATAATACTATCATACAATGTTTGAAATTTATTTAAAAAAATCGTGTTTTTATTTATTTACAAAGATTTTTGGTAAAAATACAAAACTTCCAAAAATATCGACCATTTAAATAGAAGGCAGTAAAGTGGCGCCATCTATTCTTTCCATATTATATCAGATGATATAAAGTCTAATATTACACAATAATTTTAAATATTCTATGGTAGTATCCTTTAATAACCAACAATTTTGTGCAAAAAATAAAAAAAAAATAGTGAATGTTGGAATTTGACATTTGATGATGTCAATTTTATAGGTAGTAACAAAGAATTATGGAAATCCGGCCCTGACCTACTATTCATTGCGCAAATTCCGTGGGGCCAACCCCCCTATTCCCGCTGCCCTGCACGCCAGGACAATTTTGTTCTACAGTATCGGGCTTCCATACACCTTTAAACTTCCTTGCTTGAAACACGGCGGACCGCCTTGAATCCGGCGAACGTCGCCTCCGCATTGTCCTAGCATCGATTATACTTATCACAACCGTTTTTATACTTTTTTGTGGACAAATCTGTTGATGTTTGGGGCAGAATAAAAAGAATTTTTTATTTTAGAGTCATTAAATGTTAAACTTGCCGAGAAAGCAGTTTAAAGAGTGTGACGTGCGCGTATGATGCACCTTAGTATAAATATTTTATTTGCTTAGTGTATCGTGTTTAATATTTGTGGCAATTTCAATAAAGTAATTGCAAAAATATTTAATTCCTTTTAATTTTAATTAATAATTGAATTACTCTTAACAAACATGCTAGTAATTGGTAATCGTAATTTACAACTACTTAGAAGAGTAATTGGTAATCGTAATTAAATTACTTTTTGAAAGTAATTGCGAAAGCCCTGGCCTAGCCCTATGACATGTTTAATAATTGTTATTTAGAATGTTTGGAGAAGTTATTAACGCTACCAGAATTTAACAAGCGAAAGAATTAAGTTTGCTTTCGTTCTGCTGCGTTAGATAGACTACATCTGACAAAATGCTGTTTACGTCCGCCCCTCAAGAAGATACATATCATCAGGGCACCCTTGTCATTGTCAAACCTGTGTTGTCAGTTATCCAGAAGGAAAAAGTTATAATGACTGATTTAAACAGTTTTCTTTTTTAATTCTTAGAATTGTTTTTAATAAAAATAGATTTTTTTACTTACACATTTCCCTTCCAAGTACCCACGTCTCAGGCCGAGAATTGACCTCCACCAATACTGTCGGCGTGCACACTAACAGCACCATCAAGTCAGCTACACTAAGATTCACTAGAAAAATGTTCGTGCTATTGCGCATGTCTTTAGTTTTGAATATCACTATTGGCACCATCACATTTCCTATCACTCCGAGGCACATTATTATTATGCAAAACACCTGCAACAGAAAAAAGAAAATATTGAAAATTAGACACTAGACAACACTAGAAAAATTGCACTTCCTTTCTAGTGTTGCAAATTTTATATTTAGTCCAGGAAGCGAACCAATTTGCCTCACTATTTTTTCCAAATGCATAGAATGGGTTGAAATTTTTACAGTAGGTAGGGAATAGTCCAAGGATCAAAATCTATATCATACCAAAGGGCGCTTTTACCTTGCAGGTGGTTGCCAAACCATCTCAGGGGTAGAAATTTTTAAAAATATTTTGACAACAGAAATCGATAGAAAAATGATTTCTAAGGAAAAAATGTTGTATGCATTTTTTTGTAAAATGCATATTTTTCGAGTTATTCGGGATCGAAAGTCGGCGTTTTTCGTCGATAAAATCAACGTTTTTAATCGTTTTTTTTTTGGAAATAACTCGATAAGTATGCATTTTATCAAAAAACTGTAAATAACAAAATTTTAGCTTTAAAAAAACGAATAAAATGGTATTTTTTTGTAATTGCTGTGGGACCAATACAAACAAAGTTGTGGTTTCTTAAAGATTAGCTGTTATTCATCAAACACAAAATTTCAAAGT
>JAHBCN010019530.1:0-15878 GCA_019359885.1 Listronotus oregonensis
AGTACTAACGTACCGTGGGTGTCTTCAGTGTGGTGAGGGAGTTTGTTCACACGGGACTTAAATTTTGGAGATTGGGAGGAGAAGGAAAAACTTTGCGGGCAGCAGGTTCCATAGTCTTGACACTCTGGGGGATAAAGGAACGAAGAAGCGGAAGTTCGGGGCCTCTCTAACTGAACTGTAAAGGATGCATAAAAGTTGCACTACGTGTTGCTCTGTTGGGAGCTGCCAGAGAAGGAATTATGACCAATTCCTCTGAGCAGAAGCCGTGAAAATACCTATAGAAGAGCGACAGATCCCCTACAGCTCGACGATGGGCAAGAAGAGGAAGTCCTTCTGTGAGCGTTGGATTATTAATAAGACGAACGGCTCTTTTTTGAATGGAGTCCAGAATGCTAAGTGTTGTAGGGGACGCCATTCCCCAGACATGAGAACAATATTCTAAAGAGGGTCTGATTTGGGATACATACAGAGTGTACAGATTGGAAGAAGAGAAATATTTTCTGGCTCGGAAGAGGAATCCAAACTTTTTTGAAGCTGCCGAAGCTATGGATGAAATGTGTTTGTGCCAGTTGAGGTTATTCTCAAAAGTAACGCCGACTAGATTAAACGACTCTTTGTTCTGCAGTAAGGGATGAGCATTAGCAGACTTTTTTCGCGACAGCGAACATGACTGTGTTTTTGAGGCGTTTAACTGAACAAGATTTTTGGCGCCCCAATCCAAGATAAGTTTGAGATCTTGTGAAAGAGATATCTGCATTGACCTGCGCTTGTTTTCAAAATCAGAATTACACGGTGGCTTAAGAAATTGAATACTAGAGTGGAGGGTATTATTGTCAGCAAAACTATGAATGGGATTGATTGTGGAAGAGAGAAGATCTTTAATATGTAGAAGAAACAGCGTGGGTGCCAGCACTGAGCCCTGGGGCACCCCAGCATCAATTTGGTAGAAGTTGGAAGAATGACCATCTACACTAACTGATATACGTCGATTAGAAAGGAAACTGGAAAGCCAAGAGCAAAGCTTAGGTGGAAGACCGTAAGAAGGAAGTTTGTTAAGAAGCCCATCATGCCAGACCTGATCGAAAGCTTTGGATATGTCAAGAGCAACGATCTGGGATTCACCAAGAAGGGACTTGTTCCAGTTGTGTGGGACAAAGGAAAGAAGATCAGCTGTGGATCTACTGTGACGGTATCCATATTGTCTATCATGTAAGATCTTATGTTTTTCCAGATACTTTAAGATTTGGGAATTAATGAATTTTTCCTTTACTTTGCAAACAACTGAAAGAAGAGATATAGGTCTATAGTTAGAAGGGAGACTTTTGGATCCTTTTTTGGAGACAGGTTGCACACGTGCAGCTTTCCAACTCTCCGGGAAAATGCCCGTGTCGTAAGAGATTCGAAAGAGGCGAGTTAAGATGGGTGCAAGCTCGGGAGCACACTTTTTTAAGACGATTGCTGGTATGCCATTCATCCCAGACGATTTTTTAGTATTAAGAGAAGAAAGAATACGCTTGATCTGTTTGACTTTAAAAAGTATATCGGACATTTTATAAGAAACAGGGACAACTGTTGGAAGAGGAAGATAAATAGGAGGATCAAGCGTAGAATTGGCAGCAAATGGTCTGGCAAACACAAACATTGTTTATTAAATGTTACATTTTCCAAAAAACAAATATTAAACGTAAAATTAATGGAATACAATAAGAACAAGGAAAACATAACCTGAAAAAATGTGCTCTCACGAATAGTAAAAATGTTTCCGCATTTAAAATAAGCCTTAATAAATTTTGAGGATGTAATACAGGCACCATAGTTTCCCTTTAAGTTAAAGTAATCATTTTTTTTTAAATTGGTTATGTAAAATATAGTTTATCATTTAAGTTATCTTAAATCGCAATAGGGCCAATAAGATGTAAATTAATTGTGAAATATAGTTTATCATTTAAGTTATCTTAGCTATAACGGGGGCAATAAAAAAACCCCAACAACTTACCTCATAGTAATGGAAGAGGCAAGAATGGGTTACTTCTAGCTGCAACAAAAAACAACTGGTATCTACGCTAGTTTGGGACATAACGACATAAAATGTCAGATTGGCGATAATATCCTGGATGTCAGAATAGACCAGATGATTCCCCCATACTTATTTAACACAAACTTTGAAGTAAAAATCCTAGATTAAAGTGAGTGGCAGCTCCCCGATCTTCCGGGCACGGTTGAAGACATCATCTGGTATACAGATGGTTCCAAACTGAGCAAGAACTGTAGCTGACAGGGGAATGCCAAAGTGAAACCGAAAGTCCTGGAAGAACGCAACAGGGTAACTGTCCTGTGGGTACGAGGACATTCGGGAATAGAAGGCAACGAAGAAGCGGATGAACTAGCGGGACAGGGATTATCCACATTATACTTTGGACCTGCAGTGGAAGTGACCAAAACCACAGCACGAGGGCAAATCAGGGAACGGATCCGAAACAATCACGAGGAATACTTGGTAAGCTTCAGTAGAATAAGACATGGAAAAGGCTACATAAGTGTCCCATCCAAAAGAACGAAGTAAGAACTACTCGGACAAAGTAGGAAAAGACTTCGCATAGCAGTAGGGCTGCTAAGAGGACACGATAACCCAAGAGGACACCTACACAAGATAGGATCATACAATGGGGACCCAAGTTGCAGAATGTGCGACGAGAGGGAAGAAACAGCCTACCATATCATGTGCAAATGCGAAGCGTTGAATCACAAAAGAAAGGCATTATTTGGGCAACCGAAAGTAAGTCCACAGGAATATACCAACCAACCAGTCCTGGGTTTATACAGACTTGTAGGAGGGACAAGCCTAATAGGGGGATTGGTATAAAAGATAATGGGAGATTAGGCACAAAAAGCCCAAGAGGCTGCGCTGCCTCCGGTAGTAAATCTAGATGACTCCTAGGAAAGAAGAAGTTATCTTGAATAGCAACAGGACCAATAGGATAGAAATAATTGGTATCTACCCAAAAATGTATTTATTTATTTATTTGGTTACATGGTAGTATCACTTAAGATAGTTATACGGTGACAATATGTTGGCCGCTCTCCGATCTTTGTTGGAATTCAGCTAATTGAATCTTGATTATAGTTATTTTCGTTACTGTAATCAGCTGCTAAAAGTGTGGCTAACGCCATTTTGCAACCATAGGGGTAGCGGTGATACCTGTAATAAACAAAAAAACCTGTTACTGCTTATTGTCACATACGAAGTGGTGAAAATTACATAAATGTCAGTGCACAAATTCCAGACATCTCTTAAAGTATTTGTCTAAAGCTTAGAAGAAGTAATATTATTTTTCTTTTGTTTGTGGCTATGAAATTTAAAGCATAAGAAAGGAAATATCACTTAAAATAAAGCATAAGAGCAATAAAACGTAAGAAATTTTGCGTCAATGTAAATTGTTTTAAATTTGTATATTCGATGGGTCTCGTGTTGCAGGCTAAGATTAAAATATAACATTACCTCTTAAAGACAATAAAATTGTCCTTATTTTTCTTGTTTTTTTTTAAACGGTATTTTTATGAAAAATTTGAATTTTGAAGAACATCCTCTTTACAAAATTCTAATTAAATTTTAATTCCATGTGTCCTTTTACACTCTAATTAAGTTACATGCAATAAAAACTAGGATTTTTTAATGTAAAACAAAAGATAGCAAGATTACAAGACAAGATTTTCATATCCGTTTTGGTATCTCTTTTTAAGGATTTTCTAAAATTTTTACTTGCCTCTCTATAAAATACTTTATTTGTCGGTTCTTTGTCCTTCTAAATTTATTATTTAGGTGATTAATAAAATTTATTTTAAAATACAGGGTGGTAATCATCATCAACCCTACTTATGTCAGTAAGTTAAATTTATTACTACTGAATATTTATGTTACCAATATCGACCAAATAAACCAAAGAGATTAATTTATGTGTGAAAAGACCGATAAGGGTCTATAGCACGTGACCACGCACTTTTTAGAATAGGGGTGTGTGGGCGAGCTGGGATTTTTGTAAGCCCCTTTTTAGATTTGGTGCTGGGCCTATTATAATATAGCTTAAAACCACGGTTTAAAAGGTGGTTATTTTATGCAGTGCATGTAAATAGTCCTTAGGCATACTGGAAAAAAAAATTAAAAAGTTGTTTATAGTGTGAATCAAATAAAAAAACGAGATTTTATTCTAAAAGAATTTGTTTTTAATGCAAAAAAATAATCAAGTGCATATATTTCTTTTCACATAATTTCATGCTTTAGAACAGCATAAAATAAAAAGGGTTGTGTTAGGAACCAAATGCACACAAAGGCATCCACCGCCGCACTTTCTTGGTGGTGTTCTTTTAGTGCTTCTTTAATAGGCCTAGATAAAAATTGCAGGGCAATAAGTTATGGTTACAAGAAGGATGACCAAAGTGAAATGCATCTATCTTATTTTTTCTTATTTTGCGAAGGTAGGTATGCAGAATATTAACGAGTGTAATGGTGAAGGAAAATGAGGATTCAAACCGGTTGACACGTCCGTCTCCACTCTAGAAATACTTCCCATCACATCATTATTTGCTCACCCGCTGGCTTGTGTATTTTTAAAATTAATAATAATTATAGTAATTAAATCGATATTAATATTAATATTATTAGTTTCCCGATCTATTTCGAATCCCTACATTTGGGTTTTTAAAATCTGCTGAGCTCAAGTCTGAGACCAAGGATTTTCTACTAGAATGCAAAAATGGTGTGATAAACACATTGGTATCAGTTTTCTAACATTTCTGATACTGCTTGTCGACCCTGTCGACAGCAACCCGAAACCATTATGTACTTATTGTCAGCTTCTCAGTGCATGCTGTTAGTAGGTACATCCAGCTACATAACGATGCGCTTCGGGTATTTTACTATCACCTCAGACATTACTACGGCATCGATGAAACAGCAATTTTGTCATTTGCTCTTGGTGATATCGAGGCAGTAGTGGAAAATAAAAATTGTCGCACATATTAGAATTATTTATTCCCAGCTATGCATCAGATTCGAGCCAATTAACCTGATATCGTTCTTCTTAATAAAACGCATAACTCTATGACCTTCTTTAACCCGGAAGCTAACATCGATATAAAAGAACGGGAGAAACGAGCCAAATATCAGGATCTTCTTGGCGAACTTTGAAGGCTCTATGCCGAGTATAACGTGGGATTGTTTATTCTGGTTGTTGGCGTTTTGATCGGCATGAATTAAAATGTGTTAAGGGAGCTAAGGTGGTTGTTGATTCACTGACCAAGCGGACGCAAGGAGTAGCCTTCGATACGGATGGCCTTCAGCAAATGTCCTAAGGGGTCGAAGCCATGAGATACGTCATGTCGGGGATCTTTATGAATAAATAAAATAAGATAAATGATAATTTTAGTAATGTTTATTTAATGGGTTTGGCCACCAATACGATGCCTAGCATTGTTCTTGGTGCCACCGCACACGAATATTCCAAGCAAGATGGTACTGCTAGCGAGCTTAAGGGGTTTGCGGGTACAAACAGTAACCTATGAGAGGCCTCAAATAGGTCCGGTAGCCTATGTTATACCGGTAACCGACCAGGCTGTGTGAAGTGATATCCCGCAGGGTTACGGATATCTCGCATTGATTCTAAAAACAATAATAAGCAAGCTCTCAACAATCCACCCCGTTAGGATAGGGTGCAGGGCAAGTTCGAGGAGCAACTGGACGAACGCCTTTAAACGACCTTGGCAATGACGTGGATGCTTCACGTGGACGAAATCACTTCTTCTTCTTCTTCCCTGGAAGCCGTCTTGATTGACTACCGGAGGCAGCGCAGCCTCTTGGGCTTTTTATGCCTAATCTCCCATTATCCTTTATACCAATCCTCCCATTAGTCTCGTTCCTTCTACAAGTCAGTATAACCCTGTGGGCTCATTTTCGGTTGCCCAAATAATGCCTGTCTTTTGTGATTCAATGCTTCACAGGATATAGTAGGCTGTTTCTTCCCCCTCGTCGAACATTCTGCAACTTGGGTCCCCAATGTATGAGCCTATTTTGTGTAGGTGTCCTCTTAGGCTATAGTGCCTCTTAGCAAGTCTTTTCCTACTTTGTCTGAGCAGTTCTTCCTTCGTTTTTTTGGATGGGCCCCTTATGAAGCTTTTTCCATGTCTAATTCTACTGAGGTTTCCCCAGTATTCCTCGTGTTTGTTTCGGATCCATTCCCTGGTTTACGAAATAACTAAGGGACGATCAGATGTATGTATATGCATTTAGCGAACACGCCACTAGGGGCTGTATGGAACGAATGCACACTACATGGTTTGCTTAATATCCTGAATTAAGTCATCTCTTCCAACAATGTTTAAGATACTATTTAGCCTTTCTACACTGGTTTGCTTATGGCAGAACTCTCAAACAACAGTGGACAACACCAGGATCCAGAACAGAATCAGCCTGTGGGGGATATGGTGAACGAGATTTCCCCGAGGAATGCCGATGATAAATTTACCAGATTTAGATAGAGAAGATCACAGAGTAAAAAACAAATCAATTACAATTAAGAACGTAGTAACGTGGTACAAAAATTATTCATAGAGTATACTTTTGTACTTTATCACACTTATTGCCAGGCAAAGTTTCGATCTACCGCACGAATGTTTGTATGTTACACAAAATGTTTTGGCCTAATTTTTCCCAATTAAAACTTTTCTCGTTCCACAAAAAGATATTAGATTTGGCGTCTAAATTCACATAATTATTTTAATTATCTGTGAAAATATTAAGAAAGTTATGTCAAGTGATTTCTGAGATACTTGATTTTAAAAATCGCCGATTTACCTACTGACTCACTGATTGACTAATCAAAATTATAAGGAAGTAGAAACGCGAAACATGGTTTGTAAGTAGGTTTAAGGATACAAGTTAAACAAATATTTTAAAAATTCCGTCCGAATAAACCTGACTTTTTAAGGTCATTATAATTGTCTTGGAATATAAAATGTAGGCAGGATTTTATTCACTAAACAAAGACAATTACCTTTTAAACTCCAAACCATGCTCGATTTGATTAAAAATGAACAATTTTTCTACGTTCTATTCACTTTAATGTTAGGTTCTACCTACAGAGCGTCTACCGATGCCCCCACCCCTTTATTTATTTTTTGATTTTAGAAAAGAGATGATATATCACTTAAACACCTATGTAAAATAAGGAACAAGTTCTTATCCAAAGATTTTGGGCGATATCTAAAATAAGACCAAGTTTTGTTTTAATCTTTTTCGACTTGTCAAGTTTTTTACTAACTATCTGTATTAATGAAAAACACTCTCTGTATTAATAAAAAAGACCTTAGGACAGACAAATCAGTAAAAAACTTGCCAAATCAAAAACAGAGTAAAACAAAAATAGGTACAGAACTTAGTCTAGTTTTAGATTTCATTATTTTTTTAACTCTGGACGATGGATAATCATAATATACAAAAAATAAAACGCTTACTCAGAAATTCAATTTAAAGTTACTTCTTGGCACAAAGAATATTTTCCATCTTATGTTTTAAAGGTAGTTTTATTTTTGCCTCTGCGGAAAAATTAGATTATGACTAGTTCGAGGCTGCAGTCGGAAATGACGAAAAACTCCTAACTTCGGCTGCTACATTTTTAAACGTTTTCTATTTTAAAATTAATTTTAACTCAAGAGAACTTATTTAATAAAAACGATAAAAACCAAGCAGGAGCATACACTTTTTTCACAATTATTTTCAATAAGGTGCCGCCTGAGACGCTACTGATCTAAATAATTCTAATAGGGCTAAATTAGGCCCTTATTAAAGGATATAACACTGACAAAGTTTTAAAAAATCGGCAACAGAGTATTTAAGATAATTATAAAACTTTTTTTTTAAGGTTAACACCCCGTATTTTCTATATTTAAATTATATTTCTGAAATGAAACAGTTTGTTTCATTGTTTTAAAGAAAAATTTTAATTACTTTAATTATTGTTTACTTTATGTTAACCTAAGTTTTTACATTTTTTTACTTATGTCTTTCCAGATGCCAGCACCAATAAGCGCTTAGGAAAGTCTAAGACCTTTTAGTTATTATTTATGACGTTGTGTTACAAATGACATATAAGTTTGTTTTGACTTGTATATTTATCATTTAGGTAACTTTTACCAAACACTTTAAAAGATCGAACGCCGAGTGCAGAAAATAGCCAAAAGAATAGATAGATAGATAGATAGATAGATAGATAGATAGATAGAGTTTATTTAAATATGTGTCAGCCAACAGAAAGATCAGGAAAATAGCTCTAAAGCTACGCCAAAAACACCATACATTAACAGATCTCTTCTCACTATCAGACAGCGTTGTCCAAATCTTGTACAATTCTTGGTTGTTATTAAAAACTGCTACTGAAAAATCTGCTATTAGCAAATGTGGAATAGTTATGGTAGGATGTTTACGAGGTTCCAAAGCCGTTACGACGAAACACCCCTGCACACCAAAAGAGGTGAAAAATGCCCTAGATGGTGTAAAAAAACTATTCTGCACCTGGTCCGGATGGTACTAACAACTACTGGTGGAAGAAATTTTCAAGTACACATCCGTGTTCAGCCAGATTTTTTGATTCTTGGCTCAACCGAGATACTTCAATTCCTAAAAGGTGTGAAGAAGGCCAAACTATATTGATACCAAAAGAAGGAGATTCAAAACAACCCAAAAATCATCGACCGGTTACTTGCCTTAATACTTGCTACCAGACATTCACTAGAATCTTATATTATTGAACATTAAGTGCAGAAGATCCTATACTTTCTGATGCAGGAGAGCAGCGAGAAGAAAAAAAAATGTAATCAATGGTTACAAGAACACACAAGACTTAATCCAATACAAACAGAACTCCAATATGGGGTGGATTGACTACAAAAAAGCATTTGACACAACATCTTACGAATTACTGTTGCATCTGCTGAAAGATCTTAAAGTTTCTCTTAACCTAATTTGATGTATTGAGCGACTGATGTTACTTTCAAAATCAAAGTGTTCTATAAAATCTGGAGCAAAAAAATCATTACCAAGCCAAAGGGCGTATTTTCAGTGACTTACTCAGTTCTTTGCAATTGTATGTATTGCTGCTTCCCGTATTCGTCTCCCTGCGAAAGACACGCGGGTACACTCCTGTGGACCACCTGAAAAGCGTAAACATAAGGTACAAGTGAACAAACTTAGGCTAGAGAAGGGCCAATACGCGAACGATTTATAAGTTCACCAGTTTGTCGATAGTGCGCTACTCCGTTTCTACAAAACAAAAAAAAATAGATGTTTAGGTATTGACCAAATATGTATTAGCCCACAGAAAGATCAGGAAAATAGCTCTAAAGCTACGCCAAAAACACCATACATTAACAGAATACCGCTTCTCACCATCAAACAGCGTTGTCCAAACCTCGTACAATTCTTGGTTGTTATTAAAAACTGCCAGAAGAAAAATAGTAGAGACTCCGGCAATTAAAAATTTTGCTATCAGCAAATGTCGTGGAACAGTTATGGAAGGATGTTTACGAGGTTCCAAAGCCGTCAAGACGGAACACCTCTGCTTTAATTAACTTTAAAGCTGGTTGTGTGGGCAAGCAGCTTGACTAGCATGAGAGTACGAAAATCACACCGAAAGAGGTAAAAAATGCCCTAGATGGTGTCAAAAACTATTCTGCACCTGGTCCGGATAGTACTAACAACTACTGGTGGAAGAAATTTTTGAGTACACATCCATGCTCAGCCAGATTCTTTGATTCTTGGCTCAACCGAGATACTTCAATTCCTAAAAGGTGTGAAGAAGGCCAAACTATATTGACACCAAAAAAGGGAGATTCAAAACAACCCAAGAACCATGGACCGATTACTTGCCTTAATACTTGCTACAAGACATTCACTAGAATCTTGTATTATTAAACATTAAGTGCAAATGATCCTATACTTTCTAATGCAGGAGAGCAGCAAGAAGAAAAAAATTGTAATCAATGGTTACAAGAACACACAAGACTTAATCCAATACAAACGGAACTCTAATATGGGGTGGATTGACTACAAATAAGCATTTGACACAACATCTCATGAATAACTGTTGCATCTGCTAAAATATCTTAAAGTTTCTCTTAACCTAATTTGATGTATTAAGCCACTGATGTCACTTTGAAAATCAAAGTGTTCTATAACATCTGAAGCCAAAAAAATCATTACCAAGCCAAAGGGCGTATTTCACGGTGACTCACTCAGTTGTTTGCAATTGTATGTATTGGTGGTTACCGTATTCGTTTTTCTGCGAAAGACACTTGGATACACTTCAGTGGACCACCTAAAAAGCATAAATATAAGGTGTACAAACTTAGGCTAGAGAAGGGCCGATACGGGAACGATTTATAGGTTGACCAGTTTGTCGACTCTACTCTCGTCTCTACACAATAAAGAAGCAATAACAGGTGACGTTTACGGAGAATTTGTGAATCCGAATTATCTGGATTAAATAGGTTTTTGCTACTAGCAAACAGTACCTGTATTGTTTTACTCTTTTGAAGTAGTTAAGTGAACGCCAGAGGAACTACGCGAGCAAGACATCAGACGAAAATTATCTTGTCTTATATATTATAATACTATTTCAGTAGTGAAACATTACATCTATTCCATATATTGAAAATATGCGTTTTAACTACGCATCAATTTCGCGCCAATAAACCTGATCTCGTTCTCCTCGATAAAACTAATTACTCTATGTATTAATAGAGTTCTTCTCCTCAGCGGAAACTAACATCAATATAAAGGAACTGGAGAATCGAGCCAATGTTCTTAGTGAACTTCTCAGGCTCTATCTGGAGTATAATGTGGATTGGTTGTCATGATTATCGGCGTTTTGGGAGGTATGAAGAATAATGTGTTGAGGGAGCTGAGGTTTATTCCCGCATTTTAACATTCACTCGAACAACGTGTGATGATAATGCAGAAATCCGTTGTCTTTAAGTCCTTCCTTTACTAAGGCAAATGAAGTTGGCCGATGATCAGAGACCGAGCGGATGCAAGAAGTGGTGTTCAATACAGATGACCTTCCGTATGACGCCCTATGAGGAAGGAGCCATTGAATACGTCGTGTCGGGTGTTTTGTAGGCTAATAAAAATATTCGTAAATTAATAATATAATCTATTGTTTCATTTTTCATATAGTACGGAATCCGCTTTAAAGGCGACTTTTAACCATCTGCCAGCGGTAGTATGTAAACAGATTTATTGCAAATGGATAGCCTAAAAAATTATAGTTAAAGCTTTAAATAATTTAAAAGTTTTTTTGAAAATTCCTTATACTTCAGTAAAATGTCAATTCTATTTTTTTATTTTACATGACAGTACTGATATAGCACTTATTTTTTTCTTTAATTTCATAAATAAAAATTTTAATAATTTCTTTAATTTTAAATTTAAAAATAATAGGGGCTTTATTTATGATGAAGAAAAAAAGTGGTATATTTGTACCGTCATGAAGCATATAAAAACAATTGACAATATACAGGGAGTAACAATTTTTAAATTTTTATAATTAATCATTTGACCGTAATTTTTAGGCATCCCATTCGCAATACATTTGTTTACTTACTATATTTGATAAAATAGTATATTGTACAAGAAGTTTTAAAAACAGCATTTTTCACATGATTGTGACAGTTAGATGGTCATAAGTCATATGATTAAAAATGCTCTTTAAACGAGTTGTACACTATACTTTTTCTACGACTACTCCATATTAGTACTTTGACGTACCATTAAAGTAAATTTAGTTTTATTATAATTGTTATTTTTGGGGTTGTATAAGTGCCCTAAAATTATGTAGCTAAGTTTTAGTTACATGTTACACTGGTATTGACCAAAGTAAAGTGGAAACATTAAAAAACTTGTAAATATCGTAGATTTGCAATAAATACCCCTTTTCTAACATTTAAAATTTTCTTCTAAAAATTTTAAAGTGGCTTATTCTAAATTTTTAATCAATAAATATTTTTTTTTATTTGATGGTTTTAAATAAATCTATTTGAACCTAATAAAATTCTAAAGACTTCGCAGTGATCGCTGCAATCATTCTTTTTATGTTTATCTATGAGACCATGATGTTTGCTTGGGGATTATCAAAATAGGCCATAAATCTGCGAACTAGAACGTTAATCTAATTTACAAAAATAAAATGAACGAAATGTATTATAGGGTATTAGTAGCGCCGTCGAAAAAAGGGCTTAGATATGTCAGTCCAGGCACCCTTAGATAATCCATTTGAATACAGGGGTGAGCTAAAAATACGGTTTAGATATTTTTAAAACAGTATTAAAAATTATGATTTTTTGTAAATTTGTCTTAATAATATTGTACCATGTAAGTGAAATAAATTGCAACAAAACTGTTGTGTAAGTTGGTTCTTGTGGTGTGTTTTGGTATACATCAAATACTAAAAAAGAATAAGATACTCATTCTTTTTGAGCGCTCTTGCTTAAAGGAATGTCATTTTTTTCCATTTTGGCAATCAAAATGGGATATTTTAAAATTTTTTTGGTGTTATTCTGAAATAAAAAGTGCCCAAAGTTTAGGGGATATCTCTAACAAATCGGACCTAACTAAGTTTTTGGCAGAGTTGTCAATGATTTATTAAACGGTATTTTTTAGGCGCGGATATATTTAATCAGCCCAGAGTTTTCCTTTAGCCTGGGTACTCTCGCAACCATATTTCAAGCGGAGGTATTTGCTATTGAGTTGTATGCTAGATCGCTGGTTGATCGGCACTGCACACGTAAGACAATTAAAATATTCTCCGATAGTCAAGGAGCTCTTAAGGCTCTTGAATCCAGCCGGTGCAATTCGAAAACCGTCTGGAATTGCAAGGATGCGCTGACCAAACTGGGTCAAAAAAATAAGGTTACACTACTGTGGATACCTGGATACACCGGCCTAGAGGGTAATGAATCCGCAGACCTCCTTGCCAAAAGGGGCCGGAGACAAAATTCACAGGGCCGGAACCGGTCATCGGTATATCTTATGGAACGGCCAAGCAGTTTATGTCAGCTTGGACACAAAGAGAAAATCTTCGGTACTGGCATGGACTTCCGGGTCTCAGACACTCGAAGGCCTTCATAAGCCCACCAAACCAACAATGTACTGTCAAACTGCTGGAGCAATCAAGGATACACCTTAAAACTCTAGTGGGACTGTACACGGGACACTGCAGGTTAAAATACCACATGCACAAGATCGGCCTAGCGGAAGACGCTGAATGCCGCATGTGCATGAAGGGGGGTGAATCGGCAGAACACATACTGTGTTCGTGCCCAGCAATGGCACGACTAAGATTCGCAATCCTCGGCAATGACACCTTGTTGCCGGGGAAGGTGAAAGATCTCTCTCTCAACAGGATCATCAGATTTATTAGGAGTCTGGACCTGGTGGAGAAATATAAAAAGGTGTGAGCCATAATAGACTTATTGGTCGCGGTGGAAGGGTGTTATACCCACTCACTTTAAACCTACCTACCTACCTATTTAATCAGCATAACACAAGATGTTTATTAACACAAAATCATCACTTGGTTTTGAAAAAGGGGTAACAAGGTTGTTTTGTGTTTAGTGTCTCGTGTTTTGTTTTAGGCTGACGCATAGTTTACAAAACGTATGAAAGAGGTATCACAGCACATAGATAAAGTAATCTTTTATTTACCTAGGCGGATTAGAAACTCTAAAAATGTTACAAGTTCCGTGTTTGGTATAATTTAAGTAAAAGGTACAAATCAGTCAGTTAATACAAAAATTGTGACATAACGAATAAAAATTGATTTGCAAGGTTTTATCATCCCCAGGAGAAAAATTGTTTTTAATCTCATAAACTACCTCAAAAATATTTAAATAAAAGACTTCAACAAAAGATATTTGTGCAATTTGCCAAGAAATGCAAGCGAAAAAATAAAATTAAAAAAAAATGTCAAAAGGTATGATTAAAACTTGGATATTTTTGAATAGAAGTTAGCACAAATTCATGCAAAATAATTCTTCTCACCCTATAACTAAGTTAATAAATGTTTTTAAAATGACTTAATGCCCGGTGGTGATTATTTACCTTATATCTCAATTTTAAATAAACTGTTAAACTATTATTATTAAAGTTCATGAAATATTAGCTCATTTGTCCATATATCACCATATTGTTTCACATTTAGAAACTGTTTTAAAACATTTGCTTCTACTTATATATTTGTATTATGTATGGATTAAGATAAACTAAACTAGTTAGGTAATTACAAGTAAGCTCTATAAAGATAAGTTTTGTACGTAAGTTTTAAAAAAAAGTTAAGACGTAATAGGGATTTCGACAAGGGAAAAAAAACAAAGTTTAAAATTTACCCGGTAGATTGAAAATAAATGAGAAAATTACAAATTTTACACATAAATATGTCATTTCATTAAAGTGTAGGACACTTATATGCAAACCTAAATATTCCATTTTTGAAAATAATTTCATTTTGTTCGTCAAATGTTAATTTTGAAAGATTCAAAGTCAAATAGCGGGAAAATTTGCATTTTTCAGGAAAAACCTATAAAGTCTTTTTTCAAGTATATAATAAGACCTTTTTTTATAATAAAAAAAACGTTTCTAACCTGAAAATTGAGCAAGTTATGACAAAATATGGTCGGTCCCTACTTCAAAAAGAGCATTAAAAACCACTCCCTAATTCCCCTCCTAATTAAAATTGATCTGTACCCTTCTGCGATTCTTTTTATATATGTTTTATTAATACATACTAGAAGTTTAACCAAAAAATGCTTAATTTTGGTAAAATTGGAGCTTAAAGTGAAAAACGATTTTCCGCAATTTCGTAAAAATAGTAATTTTTTTCAAAATAAATCCAACAATACTGGAGATACAAAAGGAATGCTGGAGTACCAAATTGTAGCTATTTTAATAACAAAGACTTTTCGTTTTAAAAATTTTTCTGTGCAATAAATATTTGGCCAGATACTGCCGTTTAAAGCCTCTATTTACGAGCGAGTACCACCTTATTCTAGCCCTTTAAACTCATCCCATTTTAAAATATTGCAAAATAAAATAAGTAGGTACATATTTTAAGCAACAGCATTCTAAAATTAAATCACTTTTACCCATCTTAAGGTTTAAAATGTTATTCTATAAGACAATTAGGGGTAGTTTTCACCCTTAAAAAACAAACAGCGCATATCACCATGAAATAAAATTTGAAGTAGAGAGTTTAAAGCGCCTAATTCCAAATTTTTATGCAAATCGATGCCGGACAAAAAAAATGCGAGGTTTTGCCATTTTTTTAGCTTTATTTCCGGGACTATAATTATGTATCATAAAATGGTTTTTATTTGTCAAAAACAGTTTTTTTTTTGTAAATCTCATGAGGTTAAGTTATGGTGGTTAAATATTTATTATACCGTAAACTGTTAAAATATTTTTTTCTACAATAAAAGCGTTATTAAATAATTTTAAAATTAAAAAAAAACAATTTTTTTTGTAATTTCGTTATTAAGGGTAATTTTTAAGGGTTTAAACGTTACAAATATAATGTTAGATATAACTTACAACATAAAAATATATTCATTCTACATATTTAGCTATGAGTTTAATTTACATAAGGTCTATTTCTATGGTTTTTAATTTATTAGCTTAAGGGGTTGGTTTACCCCCTAAAAATGAAAAGCACACCTTAAGCATATATAAGCTTTGATCTAGAGGGTAAAAGCAAATTAATTCCAAATTTTCATAAAAATTGAAACTGTACAAAAAAATCCGTAGGTCAAACACCTTTTTTCCCATCGACGTACTATTT
>JAHBCN010019531.1:0-16010 GCA_019359885.1 Listronotus oregonensis
GGAAAAAGTTTAATAATTAAGCCATAGTTAGCCATGGATACAACCCAAGTTTGGCAAAGTTAAGTCGCGTTAGCCATGGTTCGTCTTGGAAACCAAACAAAAATTGACTTCTGTCAATACTTTTATATTTTACTTAGCTGGGGTTGTATCCATGGCTAACTATAGGCTTATAAGAACAGATTTAAATTCATATAACTTGCAACTCGTTTATCCGAACATAGATAAGTTATATATATTTGAAAAGAGGAAGATTAGCAGAATTTGAATTTTCAGTCATATACAGGGTGTTCCATTTAAAATAACGAAGTTGATAGTGATTTGTTAATTTTCCGATCATCATTTGTTTTTCTATCTTACACCATGAAAATCTTCATGAAAAATCCTGCAACTTTCATATAAACTATTTTTTTCTATCTATAAAAATAAAGTTTTTAAAGGGGTGCGCATTTATACGGGAAAACCCTGTACCTGTATCTCCATAGGGGAGGGTCATAGGAAAAAAGTTTATGGGAACTTGTCATATTATTTTTAGGTTTTCTATTAGATTCCGAGAGATTGCCCGCAAATTCTGGGACACCCTGTATATTAATTCTTAGGAAAAGTCGTTTTATGAGTGAACTGTAAGCGATGAAGATGTTTTTTTTAATCACCCTATATATTGAATTAATTTGCTTTACCCTCAAGTTATATTGATTGCTGAGGTATTTTCCACACAAAAAGCATTTGCAAGTCTCCGACGCTTCCTTGGGACTTGGTTGCTTCTTTGTGGAATGGGTGGGGTATGGTGGTGGGTTGTCCTCGGTGGAGCATGGGCTTATGTCTTCTGGCGTCTCTAAAAAAAACGAACAAAATTTAGATGAAAGCACTTTCTTAGGCGGTTCAGCACGTTGGAGCGAGAGAGAAAGGTTATAGTGCGAGTTTTCTTTCACTCTTACACGCTTGTTTGCACTGCCGAACGGCGAAGCTGACTCTAGTAGGTTTACACTTAAAGATAGCTAGTCTTTGTTTAAAGATAGACTTAAGGTATATTTGTTTTTAAATGTTAATAAACTTCGAGCATGATATACTTATCTAGAGGCAGCATTGCCGCCTAGCTGTGCGAGAGGGAAAAAGCGATAAGTCTACTACCTTTCTCTCTCCCTCCAAATTTACCCGTCCCACCACCCAATCAGCACGTTGGAGCGAGAAAAGCAGGTAGGACTTAGAAATAAGAAAATGTAACCACTCTATTATTTCTCATTTTCTTACGAAAATAAATTATTTAAATATCAGTAGTTTTAGAGATTGTTTATAAATACATACTACACTGCTTAAAAAAATTAACGGAACACCTCTTAGTTCATTTGTAACTCTAACGGCCGAGTGATGATCGCTTTTTAAATTTCATGGACTTAGCAGTTTAGAATTTCAAAACGCATTGTCTTTATTCAATGATTTTAGTAGGCAACCTGTCAAAATCTGACATATTTTAAACATTCAAACGTTGTAAAACGTTAAATTAACAATTTAGAATTAACTAAATTTAACTAAACTATATTTAACAATAAAACACATCAACTCCTAGGGCGTTAATTACATTACATATACAAGCTGACATACTTTCAAAAACACACATTTTGTTACAATAAATCAAAGAATGTGATTGTATTATTTGACAGAAAGTTGTAAAATATTAAAAAATATAATGTTATAAATAATAATAAATACCAAATACCAATATTCTAGAATTAACTAAATAACTAAATCTATATTTAAAAATTAAAACCTTCATCAAGTCCTAGGTCTTCCTGGATTGTACCTAGTACCAATGATGCATTACCCCATTGCACAGCTAAACCAATTCTTTGGATAATGAAACTTCGAGATTTTGTGCAAATTTCATTTATAAAACCCTTAGCCTCATCACCCAAAGGACCAAAAGTTTCAACAGCAAAAAGAATGAAGATAAAGCGGTCTTCAAGCTCTTTTTATTTTAAATGTTTTTTTATTCTCGGCAAGACGAGCAGCCGCACCTACCAAATTAGAAATTTTGTCCAGATAGAATTTTGCAAGTGTATGGATGCAAGTAGCGTCCCAAAGTAATTGTTTTCCATATTTCCAGGGAATTAAAGTCATTCCATCTACACGTTTTCCATCGCTTCTGCAAACTCCAAGAGGCTCTAACACAGAAGGATTTTCAGCTGAAATCGGAGTTCTCTGCTTGATAATGTCATTATCTGACTGTGTCTAGAAGAACGCCCTGCGCTTTTTTTGCAGCTTAACCCATGTAGGCCATAAATATCAGCATTTTCGCCGCAAACGCAGGTATGCTCTCCACACACAGGCAGACCAAGTCTGAGAGCGATGGAAATATGGAATGTTTTGTTATCTAACAAATTTCCCAAGGACGAAGATGGAAGTGCGTTAATCCAAGCATTATTTTCAGGGGCCTAAAGAGCAAGTAGACGTGCCTTATCTTCTTCACTTGTCTGGTATATGTTTGTAATGTATGCTTGGCAAATCAAAAAGTCAAAATCTTTCTGTTTTTTTTTGATAATTCTTGTGGTTAATTTTGAAGATTGCAAACAGATAACCATCTTATAAAACAGTTGCTGAAATCATTATCTACTGTTGCAAGAATATAGGAGAGTAAAATTTTGAAAGTAAATCTGATACGTCATTGATTGAACCTTAAAAGGCAGAAATAGACAGGGTGGATGTATCTCTTATTCCGAGACCTCTAAATTTTACTGGAAGAGTGCTTTGTAACCAAGACTTAATTTAATATCACAATTTGTTATGTCTTGAACCAAACTCTGCAATACATTATCAAATTCACAAAATAAATCTGGAGATTTCCAACAAGGTGAACATCTTAACAAATGAGACATTCGAGGTATAGCAAAGTAAATAATAGGAAATATGTGAGTCTATAAATTTTAATTTGGTGGTAAGATATTTTAAAAATTCTGTCGTTTTATTAATTGAGTATTCAATTTTATTTGACGAAACACTTCCTAATAAATTAAAATTTGAAATGGGAATTACTGACAGATTAGGAACAACACTCAAAAAACTTGATAGTATATTAGAATAATCTTTAGATAAAACAGTTAATTCACACTTATCAAAATTTAAATTTAAATCCAAATCTTTACTTCCTCTGATTATTTTATGAAAATTATCTAAAACCGAATTTGGGTTTCCAGCAAGTGTACCGTCATCTAAATACCAAAGATTTATTTCCGTATCTAATGATGAAATAAGTGGATGAATTGCTAAACTAAAAAGAGCTGGTCCAAGAGGATCTCCTTGTTGAATACCTCTTTGAGAAAGAATATGTTGATCACCGTAAGAAAATAAACTTGGTTTATCATAACATTGAGCTATAAATGGTAAAAATTCCGGGAGATATTCGCTGACTCGTGAAAAAATGGTTTTTCTATTCACCATATTTAAGAAAAAACTTACAAATTAAAAAAGGTACAAGAAACAAAGTGTCAAATATATGAAATATCTCCTTTATTATTTATTCTATGAAAAATATTTATATAACTTTTTAAATAGGTCATTTAGAAAGGTGTATTTTTTGTTTCATAATTTTTTTGTATCTCTTATAGTTTTTGAGATATTGACGATTATTTTTAAAATTTAAAACGTCAATATCTCAAAAACTATAAAAACTACAAGAAATTTTATCCGACATGAATTATGTATTTTTACAAGACCTTAAATTCAAGCTATTTAACCTTTTTGTCTAAAAACATCAAGCTAATATTTTACAAGTTTATTAAAAAGTGTTCGGTTTATTTTTTATGCAGTGTATTTACTAACTTATTCACAAATGCCATTTATATTAGAAAATAAAACAAATGACATACGGTAAAATAAAAAATGCCCGATCGCACGACGCGTGCTACTCCACGGAGTGTGTGAAGGAAGCCGGAGTGCAGGAAACAACGTGATGTGACACAACCGAGTAGAAGGGCGGGGGGCACATACTTAAGCATGACTACCCGAACGGCCAGACAATTGACGGCAGACGTCGTCGTCGCACATAAACACGTGGGCGAAAAGGTAGTAAGAAATAAGTGTTCTCACCTCGTAAGGGTTTTTCCCACGAAGGCGAAGAAGATAACCTCATCCTCTTGCTGTCTGTCGATAAGTTGATCGCTGTACTATAGCCACTACTACTACTGTGTCTCTTGACTGAAATACTGCCGGGGTTGTATATACCACTCTCACATGTCCTGTCTTTCTCACTCAGTTCTATATCACAGGGGCATTCGATTGGAGTTGTGTTATGTTTCGATTCGATGTGTTTTGAATCGGATGCATCTACTAATGGAATGGTTTCGGCTGAGACGTCTTTTTCAGGTACCTTTAAAACAAAAAATAGTATATTATTTTATATGGATGAACGAACGAACTTTTTCTTCTAGCAAAATAGGCTGTTTTTTCTTGAAACATCAACAAGGCATCAAGAGGCATATCTTTATGTCTATCATCCACACTTTGAATATTGTATTCAGCATCAATGCCATCTTCATGGAAGTTGCAGATTCAGAATTCTTTAAAAGCAAGCAATAATCGGTAATCCCGAGATGGAATTTTATTTTTCGTAATCTTATAATGCGTACTTTTTCGGAAATTATTTTTTAGTGTAAAATTTTTACTTCACATAATTGTAAGAAATATATAGAAATCTTGGTTTTGGTGGTTAAAAACGCATTTTTATTTTTTTCGATATTTTCAAAATTTCCAATATTTCCGAGTATCTTTTGGAAATTTCCAATATTTCCATTTCCATAAAAATATCTTTTATTAACAACACTATGAATAACATAATAAAAATCCCTCAATAATTTTAGTTTTTACTTGGAATATCTTCATTCAACCGGTATAGCTAGTCTTTATACATTGTTGACAGGATAGTACTGCTTATAGAGACAAGAGCAACTTACTTTCATATCACAAAGTCCTTGAATCTTAAGCAACTTAGCTACAGACAGCAAGTTCGGCAGTTGATCTTTGGACACCACACACTGACCTCGATACATAAAGGCTAACATGGCTCTGACATCCTCTATACCTTTTAAACCCGGATCTTTGTTTTTCATCTCCTTAAAAGACACAAAAATAAATAGCAAGAAAAAATAGATTTTTAAAATCATAAGTAACGCATAGGACGGTCATATATAGAATAACGATAGATTAGTATCTTCTAGATAAATTTTTTTGTAGTCCAGAGCCCACCGCACAAAAGCTGGGCTAAAAGATCGCATGCATACACTTGTCAATTTTAAAGCCGCACGGGTGCCTTGGCTCAGCGGGTTGAAGTTGCATATTTTTTTTAACTAAAAAAAATCGTAAAAACGGTTTTTTCAATATAACTTAAAAATAGAGTTGCCGCGAGACGGGAGATAACTTTGCCGTCTCGTCTCAAATCGGTTATATTTCGAGACAGACGAGACGAGACAAAAATCGAGACGAGACGAGACAAACTTTTCTCGTCTCTTTTGTCTCGAGTTGTTTTGGTTTATTTTTTAAATTAATTTCAATTACAGTGCATTAGTATTGTTAGGATAATTTAATAAAATTTAGTTCGGAAGTTTAAGAAAAATGCCTGGACCTTCGATTTTTATTTTAAAATTTACACATTTTTTTAAACTAATTTTTATGTCTGTACAGTACAAGGTGGTTTAAAAAAAGACATTTTTTTTTTAAAGAAACACACATATTTTCTCATTACATTTTAATTCCTGTTTAATTTAAAATGTTCATTATCAATTTTTTTTACCAATTTTTAAGTTTTAATATAATTTAGTATACCCAAACTATCCTAAATGGCAATATTTTTATATCTACGTAACTTTCTGGGTATAGAATATGAAGTAAGTATAGGAGTTTCTATAATTAAATAAATAGAATCCAAAACTGTAAAAATATGAGTGAGTATAGGTATTTTATTTTAAATTTAAAAAAATTACTTTTGTAGCACCCTAATACTTTATGGACTTTTTAATTCAAAATATGGTTAAAATTTAACATACTATTTAACCATATACCTTACATAAACATTATCTACAAATCATTTTAAGGCATTAATTTACCTCCTTGCCATCGTTGACTCCCTATATACTATTACCTACAAACTAATAGCAAAATCGTGCAAGTGGTATGTTTTTAAGAAGGATGCATTGTTTTTAGTTTAAATTAAAACTTTTAAAACATAATAGCGGCATATCCTCCTAATAGAAAACAAAAACCCCTCTGTAGGTATCAAAAGTGCGCCGCCTTTAACATTTAAAATAAACCGTAGAACAAAAAACGTAAAAAAACGGGCTGTCCCATTTATAATGTTTTTTGGAACACCCTGTATAAATGCTTATTTTTTTATAACACGCCTTGTAAAATAAAGTTGACTGATTGAGCTTTTCTTAAATAAAGAACCTAATAATTTGTTTTTATTTAAAATAAAAATATTTTGTGACATAAAAATTCCACAAAATAGAAAAAAAATCTAAAAGAAATGGAACATAAGTCATTAACTCTATTATAAAACACAGGTAAAATTTTTCAAAATTTTTTTTCTTATAATTATACAGGGTGTTTGAGCAATGGTTTTAAAATCTTTAAATACAGTTAGATCTTGCAAAAAAGTCTCTATAAACATAAGTTTATATATATATATATATATATATATATATATATATATATATATATATATATATATATATATATATATATATATATATATATATATATATATAAAAAAGGGTTGTGATTTAATAACGGATAAATTCAATAAAAGGGGAGGTATTTCTTTCGAAAAATCCTCGGACCTCGATTTTATTTTTGGATCGGGCATATTTTGCATCAAATGTAGATATACAGGGTGACGCAAGAAAGTTTGACAGGAAAAATATTTTTTTCTTAAATGGAACCCCCTGTATATTTTTGTTTTCGGGTTCTGGAAAATTCTGGACATCTTTTATTTATAATGTTATATACCTATCGTCAACTATTCATAAGTAATTACGTTTAAAAATAAACATAAATTGATTAATTACATTCCACATTTTTAAAATTATTTTATCAAATGCAAGTGGCGCCTTAAGGGCATCTCAAATCAGTATGAACCATTTATAAGTCATTTCATTACCTATACACCTCTCTTTGTGAATATTTGACCCATAGACTTGAAATAAGTGTCAATTATTTAAAAGTTTTTTTGCCCAATCGGTGGATAGGCAGACGTTGATCAATAAATGGCCCCTAGATCACCCACCTTAATCCATTGGATCTTTCTTTGGGGTTATGTCAAAAATAATATAAAAAGAATAAGCCTCAATTGGAATATTTCTCCAGATACAGTTGAAAATGCAGCAAGAATTTAACGATCGCCGGGGTGCCAGAGCTGTTAATGGCGGCCATTTCCACTTTGATAAAATAAATTTCAAAAATGTGGAATATAATTATTAATCAATTTATGTTGAAACAAATATTATAATTATTATTTAAAAAGTAATTATTTTAAACAGTTAAAGATAGGTTATGCTTATACATAAAACATGTCCAGAATTTTACGGAGAATCCGAAATCTTTAAAATATACAGGGGTTCCATTTAAGAAAAAAAATATTTTCCTGTCAGACTTTCTTGCAACCCTGATGTCAAAATATCCCGATCAAAAATAAAATCGCGTGTCCGGATTATTTCGAAAAAAATACCTCCTTTTATTGAATTTATCCGTTATTAAATCACAAAATATATATATATATATATATATATATATATATATATATATATATATATATATATATATATATATATATATATATATATATATATATATATATATATATATATATAAATAAAACTCCTACTTTTAAAAAGGTATTAAAAAAAATGGGTTTTAATATTTTCTTAAAAAAAAAATTTAAAAAAAATAAAGAGACAAAATAGTTGTATTTTAAGTTGTTTTATCGGGGTAATATCATGAGTGATTAAAAATTATTAATTTTTCGATTTTTCTCATAATTTCACGAGTTCGAGGGACAAGTAAATTTTTTAAAGAAAACACGCATGAGTAAAAAATTATCTGGTTAATTTTAAAGCACGAGCGGTATTTAGGAAGAATATTTCACGAATCAAAAATAGATAAAGTTTATTAACTAAAATTAAATATTAACAACCGTCATTATTCAAAAAATTTCGTATTATCAATTTGACGTAAGTGGAAAAACCACTTTAGACGACGTGGAATTTCGTATAATTTTTTAATACACTTCTCTTATGGGAAAATATGTACATGAGTAAATTTAAAAATAATTAAAAAATAATAAAAACCACAGGGTGATATACTTTTTAAAACAAATAATTTTAGCTTCTTTTTTAACACCCGGTATTTCTAAAACGATGATTTCTTGACTTATGTTTATAAAAACTTATATTTCAAGATCCAACTGCTTGGTTTGTAACATAAATCTTAAACAACCTATATAATTCTTAAAAACTAGAAATATATTGTTGGAGATTTATTACAGTTAGTTCATTAGGTTTTAAGTATTAAAATTTTTCGAGATGTCTCGTCTCGTCTCGTCTCGAGCTTGTCTCGAAGGATTTTATTCTTCAAATTCGAGAAAAATGCTCTTGAGACGAGACAAAATGGCTTCGAGACGACGCAAATATCTTAAAAACTAAAAGAACTACGAAAAAATGTATAAAACAGAAAATGTGCTTTATAATAAGCTTTATAAAAAAGGTTTTATACATATTTTTAATAAAATAAGTAATAAAGCAGATATAAGCAAAAAAGTGATTTAGGCCCAAAATTTCTCTCCGGAGCGGTGAAAACTTTAAAAAAAAATGGAAAAAAATTTAACTTTATATATTTTTTTTTTTTTTTGGTGTAAATGGGTTTGTTTATTTATTTTTATTATAAAATTGTTAAAATTTGCAAAAAAAAATAAAAATTATAAAATAAAAATATAAAAAAAATAAAATAAAATGGAAAACTTAAATCTATAAAAACAAAAAAAAGTGAAAACAAACCAAAGGAGGTCAAAACATTTTATAATCAAAAATTATAGGCATAGTTGCGGCTTTGAATTAACTATGTTTAAAGTAATATAAAAAAAATGATAATTTCTCGAAATTTCCCCCTCTCCGATTTTGACCAAATTTGGTTTAGGGTGTATTTTGGGGGCTGATTATGAATCTGAAAAAATATTTTTTCAGCTCAAACTAACCTTATTTACACTATTCCTCTTTTTTTGACTATTCTTGATTTTTACCTAAATTGGCACCCAACATTTCACAAACACCTTTTAAAAACTTGTTTTATTTTTTTTAATCTTTTTTCCATTTAATAAAAACCTCCCTATCACACGCCGCAACTGGCCGCAACCAAGTATACATAGGGATTTATTTAGAAACAGGGTGCCCCGCGAAAATGAATTTAATGGAAAAAAGGGGTAAAATAAATAAAAATAAAATTTTTAAAAAAAGTATTTATAAAATATTTGTGCCACTTTATTATAAAAATTACTGTATACTTTTTATTTCTAACCAAAAACTTTGGATTTCAGCTTAAAATTCCACTGCATACAACTGCTGAATTTTTTGGGACTGTTTAAAACAAATTTTACCGAATATCCCACCAAAACAGTATTTGATGGATAATGCATCCTACCATAGTCGCCAGTTGAACAAAGAAAATACAAGACTTTTTTCGCCGTGACATATATTTCCATGAGTTATAATTTAAGCAATTGTTAGAGGTTTTTGTAACAATTTCAAAAAAGAATACGTTTGCGATAAAATTGCAGGGTAGCGTCAGGATCGAGTTGATATGGAAAACGTTAATATAAGGGCGCACTAAATACACCAACTGGTGGAATTGTACTGAAAAAACGAAGTCCAAAAGTAACCGTTAAAAACTGGAGAAACTGCTGAACACGTTAAACAAAAAAGTTGAAAAAATCAAAAATAAATTTTAGAACCTTATAAAGGATTTTTTTTGGAAGATAGTGATTGTTATTGATAAAATAAATACACAAGTTGAGGTTTTTCCGCCTCGACACTGCAGCCTACAGGGCTTGTTTATCTCTTGTGAATTTGTTTCAGTTAAAGGTTTAACCAGACAGGTGTAGTAGCCCTTTTACTGTTCTTTTCTGGTCTCAGCCTCCTGGTGGTTGTGTCCACCATGAGGTTTTTGATTTTTCTCCAGTATGTAAGTGCAGGGCACTCATATATGATGTGAGAGGCTGTCTCTTCCTCCGTCACATAGTCTCAAATGGGTTCTTTCTATAGATGCCCATAGTTGCATATGTTTTCTTGGGGATTTTATTAATTGTCACTCTTCTAATCTGATTCCTATTTAGTTTTAGTAATTCCTTGTCAATGCTTTCGATGGTGAGTCCAACATTGATTTACTGTGTTTTGCCTTGGAATGTGGTTCCAGTATGACTGATGTTGTGTTTGAATCCACCGAGTCATGTACCCGCCGAGGCTTTTGGTATTCAAAAACAGGTTCGGACCCACTAACATTGCTGCGGAGCCTCCCTGGGGGAATCTGCATTTTCATTTGCCCTGTATTCCCTGTGTCCTGGCACCCAGGAAAGTGTAACTTTTTGTGGTTAGCCAGGTTTAGGAAGCATTGCAACGGTTCCAAACCAACCTTGGGTTTTGACTTTTGGGATGCAAAGCTTAGATATAATGTCCCTGCCCTTATATCTCCTCCTCAAGTTCTCTCGCAACAAAGTTCAACGGCATATATTTCCGCCGGAAAATAGTGGCATATTTCCCCAGGGAAGCATAGTGGGGATAGCGAAATTGATTTAGGTAAGATATGGTGTGTTTTATTTTGGTCCTAAATGTATCATATACTGCTAAAATATAATATTACCAAATTTTTTTTGTTTATTTAATTTCCAAAACTTTACACACTAGTAAAATTAATAAATTGTAAAAATTAATTTATTAGTACTTTATCTTCTTCATCGGGGATAGTGCGGCCCTGCCCGGTAAATTGAAATTTTATGGTTTTATTGCATTCCAAGTCAAGTCGTTTTTCTAAGATCGTGAAAAAAATATACCAAATTTGATCAAAGTCGGAGGGGCAACTTTCGAGACAATTTTCCAAGAATTTTATGGTATTTTTATCCCGCTTTTGTGGTGGGTTCCCGGCAGAAATTTAAAGGTGTATGGAAGCCCAATGCTATGGCCCATTCGATCAAAAAATTCAGCCCAGTATAAAATAACTGTCAGAGTTGGCCCCCGATTCTGCGCAATAACAAATGGACACGAAATAATTTAATGTGTTTTCTACTTACACAGTAATAAATCAGTGTGTAGTTAGGCAACACATTATACTTTTATGGGTAATATTAGTTTCGATTGTTTTGCTTTGTGTGATTATATTTTGTGGTTGCAGAAGTTTTTTTGGATTGATAAAAACCTTCTTATTTTAGTGATTAGTGTTTATTAAATTGTGACTATAATTTTGTGTTTATTGTTTGTTACTTATAATATTGTAGCAAAATGCCTAGGGTAGTATGGTTTTATCTTGCAAATATAAGGGTAACATACCCGGCATTTTTTACTTTAGGTAAGTATTTCTTATATTTAAATTAGGTGCTTCTTATAAGACTTAAATGAAATTTTATAGGAAATAGCAGTGAGAAAAGTAAGGCAGTCTTAACTATCTTTTAGATAAATACCACAATGTTTGTGTTTATTTCTGTGGATTATTAAAAGGAAATTAGGTTTTTACATTTAGGTACTTTTATTTCTTTAATAATTTAGTATTCTTTTAAATGATCAAAATTATTAATTACTGGGCAGACCAGGCAAATTTTAATATATCTTGCCCTTTTTTCTCACAAAATTGGTGATAAGTACATGAAACTATCATACAATGTTTGAAATTTATTTTTAAAAAATCGTGTTTTTATTTATTTACAAAGATTTTTGGTAAAAATACAAAACTCCCAAAATATCGACCATTTAAATAGAAGGCTGTAAAGTGGCGCCATCTATTCTTTCCATATTATATCAGATGATATAAAATCCAAAATTACACAATAATTTTAAATATTCTATGGAAGTATCGTTTAATAACCAACAATTTTGTCCAAAAATTAAAAAAAAACAGTGAATGCTTGAATTTGCCATTTGATGATGTCAACTTTATAGATAGTAACAAAGAATTATGGAAATCCGGCCCTGACCTACTATTCATTGCGCAAATTCCCGGGGCCACCCCCTATTCCCGCTGCCCTGCACGCCTGGACAATTTTGTTCTACAGTATTGGGCTTCCATACACCTTTAAACTTCCTTGGTTTTAACCTCAAATTCGTATTTCACGACCTATTTTCTTGGACTACAATTAGAAATTTGTATATACAGGCTAGGGACAACGTCCCTATTATTTTCTAAGTTCTAATCAATAAAATTAATATTTATGGTTTAGATCGACCAAAGATAGGTTGGTACCTCAGGATAAATAATTTTTCTGTAAATAATGTGTTTGTTGCTCTATCGAATTATGCTGACAACAAAAATTACCAGGTGCTTCCAATCATAGTTTTTGGCATTTACTGTCATCAGTCGAAATTAAAACATCTTGTATATTTTATATTGTAAACAAAAATATTATTTCCGTTTAAAAAATCTATATTGCTTTAAAAACATTAGAAATTTTAGTATATATAATTTATATTGTGGCTAAAGCACTCGTTTCAAGGCCAAAAAAAAAATAATTTAATAATTTAATTTAAAATTTTATTATATCCAAATTTCGAGTAGATCAACACAAATTGTTATGCGAAAAATATATTTTGTCACTTGTAGGTCAATAAACGGACTGTCTGGGATTTTACTGCTTTCGTTTAAAAATAAATTATATTGGATATTATTATTTTACTGTAGGTATATTAAACTATTCAATTAATAAGTATTATCAAACACACCAAATCCTCTGTATCCTTTTGTATTATTTCCCATTGTTTTCCCGCAAATCGAAAAATAACCTGAAAGAAATCCCATCGTCTAAAAATACCGCACGGGTCCCAAATATTTTTAGCGAGACGTGTCACATTTTATTTTGTTTCCCCGACTTTTCGCACACTCACCTGAAATAACTGAAGAAAATACACACTACACATCGCCAGAATGATCCTGTGAGCCTTAATATGTTGAGCACCCACCGAAATCGTAACGTCGCTCAAAATGTCGTTGTCCAGCAAATAGGGCAGATTTTGTATCAGGGTATTTTCGTGATAGTGCCATTTTAACACGAACTGCTGGTCCGTCATCGCGTATCTCATGTGGTCAGTGTGCATGATAAGGGAAAAACTGGCATACTGGGCCAACAGACTCGGATGTTATCCAGGCTGGCTATTATTAGCGGTTCCTGGAGAACAAACAGGTGCCAGAAAATTTCGTAACGGTTTTGATATTTATTTGTCCAAAGTTAGAATAAACGTGTAGGTATGGTCGTTGTTCTATGATTGTTTAGTAGATAATTGTATAATATAATGATGGATGTGAAGCGTTTGAATGTATTATATTTTTAGATTTACATGGTGGATTGACGAGTCAATAGTTTATGTGAAAAAATAATAAAATTAAACGTACTATTATCCCGTGAAAGGAAAAATAAATATTGTTAAGTTCAAGCGTTTTTTTTAAACAGTTTTGATTTACAAAATTTATTCGATGGTATAATCTTACTAATTTTTTTTCTTAAGATACTTCACTCGAAGAACGGCTTTCCTTAAGAATTAAATAAAATTAAAATATAAGATTATTAAAAATTTCTTTTATCTAACTGCAAAAAAAACGGAATTTTTTTATCGTCTGCGAAACAAGATATTAACAATTAAATTGTATTTGGAAAACACAAGATCTTACATGATAGACAGTATGGATTCCGTCACAGTAGATCCACAGCTGATCTTCTTTCCTTTGTCTCACACAACTGGAACAAGTTCCTCGAGTTTCTTTGTGAATCCCAGATCATTACTCTTGGCATATCCAAACCTTTCGATCAGGTCTGGCATGATGGGCTTCTTAACAAACTTCCTTCTTACGCTCTTCCACCTAAGCTTTGCTCTTGGCTCTCCAGTTTCCTTTCTAATCGATGTATATCAGTTACTGTAGATGGTCATTCTTCCAACTTCTACCAAATGAATGCTGGGGTGCCCCCAAGGAAGTTTAAAGGTGTATGGAAGCCCAATACTGTAGAACAAAATTGTCCAGGCGTGCAGGGCAGCGGGAATCGGGGGATCGGCCCCGCGAAGTTTGCGCAATGAATAGTAGATCAGAGCCGGACTTCCATAATTCTTTGTTACTATCTATAAATTTGACATCATCAAATGTCAAATTCAAGCATTCACTGTTTTTTATTTTTTGCACAAAATTGTTTGTTATTAAACGATACTACCATAGAATATTTAAAATTATTGTGTAATATTGGATTTTATATCATCTGATATAATATGGAAAGAATAGATGGCGCCACTTTACAGCCTTCTATTTAAATGAATTATATTTTTGGAAGTTTTGTATTTTTACCGAAAATCTTAGTAAATAAATAAAAACACGATTTTTTAAAAATAAATTTCAAACATTGTATGATAGTTTCATGTACTTATCACCAATTTTGTGATACAAGAAGGGCAAGATAGTGTAAATGAGTTTAATCTTATCCTAATATTGTGGTTGTACATTAAAAAGTGAAAATTTTTATAACTGTTTTTAGGCATATACTTTTCACTAATAACAAACATTCATGAGACAGAATAGCAGTGGTTAAAAATGTTTAGTAACCTTGATACCTAGGATCCATTGTAACAGTATCCGTTAAATATTATGTTACAGTATGTCAGCTTAAAAGTTGATAATGTAAGTTTAGAAACCAAAAATCTAATTTCTTTTAACAAATACAGAAAAAGCAAAAAGGAACTTTAACAAAAATTGTACTTTCTTTCATTTAATTAGAGGGACCTGTATATATTAAAATTTGCCTGGTCTGCCCAGTAATTAATAATTTTGATTCTTTAAAGAATGTATAAATTGTTAAATGAAATAACGTACCTAAATGTAAACTTTAGCTTGGATTCTTAAAAATATAAAGGAAAGAGAATGTCAAAATAGGGATCACATGTCCTTTTCTTTTAAAGGTAACTCATAATTTTCATTTTGAAAGAGATAGAAAAAGGAATGTCAAAAAATTTGCTTACAGAATCGGGCCCTTATTTTTTTTAATAATCCACGAAATACACAAACATTGTGGAAATCATCCAAAAAGAAGGTAAGATTGCCTTACTTTTCTCACTGCTATTTCCTATGAAATTTTCATTTTCTATAATTATAATTGATATATTATTATTTATTCGGTTACCTAACGTTACGTCTCATAAGAAGCACCTAATTTAAATTAAGAAATACTTACCTAAAGTAAAAAATACCGGGTATTTTAGATTTAAAAACCTTAACCTCTATCATTTTGTTGATATTATAAGTAACAAACAATAAACACAAAATTATAGTCACAATTTAATAAACACTAATCACTAAAATAAGAAGGTTTTCATCAATCCAAAAAACTTCTGCAACCACAAAATATAATCACACAAAGCAAAACAATCAAAACTAATACGGCTCTCATAAAAGTATAATGTGTTGCCTAACTATGATTTATTAGTGTGTGAGTAGCAACACATTAAATTATTTCGTGGAATTTCGTTATTGCGCAAAATCGGCGGGGCCAACTGTGACAGTTATTTTTATACTGGGCTGGACGTTTTTTGATCGAATGGGCCATAGCATTGGGCTTCCATACACCTTTAAACTTCCTTGGGTGCCCCAGGGCTCAGTGCTGGCACCCACGCATAAAAGATCTTCTCTGTTACACAATCAATCCCATTCATAGTTTTGCTAATGATAGTACCCTCCACTCTAGTATTCAATTTCTTAAGCCACCATGCAATTATGATTTGGAAAACAAGCGCAGGTCAATG
>JAHBCN010019532.1:0-15987 GCA_019359885.1 Listronotus oregonensis
AAAAACATTTTAATAGTATAATACTCCAATTTTCTCCATTCTAAAAATATTTCCCCCTAAATACCGCTCGTGCATAAAAATTAACCAAATAATTTTCATTTAAGCTTGTTATACAAATTGCACTCGATTTTCGAACTCGTGGAATTATAAATAACAAGCTTTCATGAAAATTATCGGTAATTTTTAAGCACTCGTGGTATTACCCCCATAATTTTCGCCATAAATTTCAAGAAAATGGCTTGTAGATTTGGAAAATACTACTTACGTTGCTTAGTTTCATTTTCAAATTCAAGCTACCCTTGGATAAGTTAACGGTGCTGGTCGGTCTTAAAATAGGATCTACGGCGGGAATTCCCACGAGGGTAAGCAGATCAGCCAGCATGGCGGACTTCAGTCTGACGTCCAGCGGGCTATCACAGTTCAGAGAAGGCGAAAGGTTAACTTCTAGTAACCATGGTTTCAGGTTCGAATCTATCAGTATGTCAAACCCATATAACTCTAAAATATTGGGAAAAACAATTGTGTGATTATTAGAAATTTTATTTAAAAACTCTGTTAAAATTATGGGTGTTCTAAAAAAGTAATTTGTATTTTTGTTACCGAAATAATATACGTACAAGCAGCGTACTTTTCGGGTGTTGTTGTTTGTAATTCTATTCTTCGTGTGGAAATAAACTGGTGTAAATTACTAATAATGTATTTAATGTGATTTTCACTGGTAAATTAGAATTCGCTAAATGCTTTGGATAAAAAGTTAATAAAAACTTCAGTAATGGCAAATATTGAATTTAAAGGTTATTTTTCCCAAATTTCATTCAAGTCAATGGTGTTTTTGTAACAGGATTTTAGTGTCAATATATTAAGTATTTTAAGACTATTGTTCCTTTATGGCAAGCTGATAACGGAAAATATTTTACAATTAAATTTTATTATCTTACCAAAACAATTGTTGGGATGAGGCACAAACATCTTACAAGCGGAAATAATCGAGTTGGCCGAAGCCAGTACAGCCTTAATAACGACGTCTTCAATCTGGGACATCAGCAGTGCCGTGTCTTTGCCTTCGGACTTCAGATGTCGCAAGAGGGCGCTCAAAGTCCATTTATGGCCTACGTTCTCGGCACTGGGGTCGTCCGACCTACAAAAATTCTATGTTTACACAAACTACCTAAAAATATCTTTAATTGTATGAGTCTTTAATTTTTTTTCTACTTACTTAACATAATCACTATGATACTTGTTAATACTATAATTACACAGGTGCATGCAGGGATTCCACAGCTGCTTATGACTAGAATCGTATTTAACTGTGGCAAATCTCACCAAACCTAAAATTAATTATGATCTAATAATTAAGTAAACAGAATTGCTAATAAATATTCTTTAAATAACCACATTTTCATAAAATAAATATTATTCTTGAAAATTAATTTACCTTCTTCATAAATATAAATAATCAACGGATCAAAATTGGTAACTACAACATATAGCCTCAAATCACACTTGTGTCCCGCGACCAAAAGCGGGTTCGAAATATATTTAGCCACAACCACTGGTTCTTCGAGCGGCACTTGATTGGGCGATTCAACAATAAATATACCTAAAAACAAATTTACTTTTAAAAATCAGAAAAGGGCAATGTTACAAAAAATATTTGACCAGGTCTGCCATGATTGGTTCCTTAACAAATATTCTTCCTACGGTCTTCCACCTAAGCTTTGTTTCTGGCTTTACAGTTTCCTTTCTAATCGACGTATCACTTATTGTAGAGGGTCATATTTGGAGTGGAGTGAAAAGAGAGAAAATGCGGTTTAGTCCAGAAAACTAAGCTGAAAAAGTGCAAAACCTGGCAATTTGCATAGATTTGCATGAAAATTTGGGATTTACCTTAACTTATCCTCCTCTTTAAATTCTATATTATGCCGATAAGCGCCTTCATTTTTAGAGGTGAAAACAACCCTTTATTGCTTAATTCTTTAAAACTGTACATTAACGCTTAAGTTGAGTAAAATTGGACTTAAATAAGTTAAAAATAGTATTTTGTTTCTTTGAAACATTATGTGAAATATTTCAGCCCTTAAAAGGGAACCCCTATTATGATTTAAAAAAATATATTTACCCAAAAAAATTAAAATATTATTACAGTGTTTTGCATGAAAATTTGGGGTTAAGCCTAACTTACCCTCCTTCAGAATCTCCATTATGCTGAAGGACCCTTTTTATTTTTTAGAGGTGAAAACAACCCTTTATTGCAAAAACCTTCAAAATTTTCATATTAAAGCTTAAGCCACATAAAATTAGGCTCATATAAACTAAAAAATAAGTATTTAATTTTTTGAAACATTATTTAATACATTTCAATCCTTGAAAGTCAACCCAAGGAAGTTTAAAGGTGTATGGAAGCCCAATGCTATGGCCCATTCGATCAAAAAATGTCCAGCCCAGTATGAAAATAACTGAGTTGGCCCCGCCGATTCTGCGCAATAACAAAATTCCACGAAATAATTTAATGTGTTCACTACTTACACACTGATAAATCAGTGTGTAGTTAGGCAACACATTTTACTTTTATGAGAGCCGTAGTACCGTTTTTGGTCTTAGATTGTCTAAGGTTTTTGGTGCAAGGGCGCGCGCGGTGGTATGAAACTATATCCGCGCTGTACCGTCAACCGTCGTCGTCTCATCATTAGTCATTTTCGTTGTGGTTTGTGCCCTTTGCGCCTTATTAGTTTCGATTGTTTTGCTTTGTGTGAGTACCTATATTTTTGGTTGCAGAAGTTTTTGGATTGATAAAAACCTTCTTATTTTAGTGATTAGTGCTTATTAAAGGCTATAATTTTGTGTTTATTGTTTGTTACTTATAATATCGTAACAAAATGATTAGAGGTTGTATGGTTTTGTCTTGCAAATCCAAGGGTAAATACCCGGCATTTTTACTTTAGGTAAGTATTTCTTATATTTAAATTAGGTGCTTCTTATGAGACGTAACGTTAGGGAAAAATATATCAATTATGAATAATAGATAATGAAAATTTATAGGAAATAGCAGTGAAAAGTAAGGCAATCTTAACTATCTTTTAGCTGATTTCCCAATATTTGTGTATTTCTGTGGATTATTAAAATAAATAAGGTTTACATTAGGTACTTTTATTTCATATAATAATTTAGTACATTCTTTTAAAGAATCAAAATTATTAATTACTGGGCGAAGAAATTTTATATATAAGGTCCCTCTAATTGAATGAAAGAAAGTACAATTTTATGTTAAAGTTCCTTTTTCTGTATTTGCAAGAAATTGATTTTGGTTTCTAATTACATTATCAACTTTTTAAGCTCGACATACTGTAGACACATAATATTTAACGGATATTGTTACAATGGATACCTAGGTACCAAAGGTTACTAAACGTTTTTAACCACTGTTAAAAAGCAGTTATAAAAATTTTAGAAAGAATTTTAGGATTAGATTAAACTCATTTACACTATCTTGCCCTTCTTTTATCACAAAATTGGTGATAAGTACAAGAAACTATCATACAATGTTTGAAATTTATTTTAAAAAATCGTGTTTTTATTTATTTACAAAGATTTTTGGTAAAAATACAAAACTCACAAAAATATCGACCATTTAAAAGAAGGCTTCTTTCCATATTATATCAGATGTACAAAAAATAATTTTAAATATTCTATGGTAGTATCGTTTAATAACCAACAATTTTGTGCAAAAAATAAAAAAAAAACAGTAATGCTTGAATTTGACATTTGATGATGTCAACTTTATAGATAGTAACAAAGAATTATGGAAGTCCGGCTCTGACCTACTATTCATTGCGCAAACTCCGCGGGGCCAATCCCCCTATTCCCGCTGTCCTGCACGCCTGGACAATTTTGTTCTACAGTATTGGGCTACCATACACCTTTAAACTTCCTTGGTCAACACTTATTACAATTTAATAAAAAAAATGTTTACCCTAAAAAAATTAACACATTGTCACAGAGTTGTAATTAAAAAATGTGACTGCTTCAGAGTATAACCTATTTAATTTTGTTATTTTGTAATCATCAAAAATTCACCCCTTACAATATTGCAATGCAAAAAATAGCACAAAACCGCGGATTTTTTAAAAATGCATCGAAACTTAACTCCTTCAGTTTTTGTGATAAAAATTTCTATAAAAAACCCTTTTGTTGTTTTTTCAAAAACTATAAGGTTCTATATATTAAAACTGTTTAAAATACTTTTTTTAAGGGGTGCTTTTAAAGGGGTGCGTTTAAAGGGCTGAAACAAGGTGGTGTTCGTCTATATACACGCGTATTAAACGTTTATATCTCACTTAATTTCCGTCATACAATAAATTAAAAAAAGCAAAATATTTGTTATTCAAAAAGCTTCAATTTGATGGTCATTGGTCATTTTTTTATTAAAATTCTGAAATTAGATTTAAACTTGCAGCTTTATTTTTTTATTTTTTTTTTTTTTTGATAAAGCAATTTAAAATTGAGTAAAATTTTAGAATGTATTTATAATACATAGATAATTAATGAGAATTGAAAAAGAGCTACGACTTATTTTAATTAGGGTGGTAATTAGGGGCTTGTTTTTGAAGATTTTTGCACTCAAAAAATGTTGGTCTAACCTTATTTTAATCATAACTCACTCAACTTTCATGAAACATATCTTTTGTTTAAAGAAAGGTCTTTGCAAATGCTTCAAAAAAAGTTATTATTAGTTTTCCTCGAAAAATACGTAGATTTTGCGTTATTTGCCTTTGAAACTCTGAAATTTTGTGTTTGATGAATAACAGCTAACCTTTAACAAACCACAACTTGGTTTGTATTGGCCCCACAGCAATTACAAAAAAAAAACATTTTATTTGTTTTTAAAAAGCAACAATTTTGTTATTTACAGCTTTTTGATAAAATGCATACTTATGGAGTAATTTGCAAAAAACCGATTAAAAACGTTGATTTTATCGATGAAAAACTCCGACCTTTAATCGCAAATAACTCAAAAAGTGTGAATTTTACAAAAAAAAATGCACGGAACATTTTTTGCTTAGAAATCATTTTTCTATCGATTCCTGTGGTCGAGATATAAAATAATCTACCCCCAAAATGGTTTGGCAACCACCCCCAAGGTAAAGGCGCCCTTCGGCATGATATAGATTTTGATCCTTTGATTGCTAGGCAAAATGGTTCGTTTCCTGCACTAATTGTTGAATATATGTGGTTTCAAGCCGGATTGCTATTCCTGATGTCATTTGGCGTTATAAATAGCAATTCATGACGCCAATTCAAAAATTCAAAACAGTAGGAGATTGCGACACTTGAGCCGGGTCAAAGGTCGTATATCGGTTTTAAACTTATGTTTTCATGTTTTTAACTTAAAAAACGTCGTTTTTTATGTTTTAAACTTATGTTTTTATGTTTTAAACCGATATACGACCTTTGAACCCGGCTCAAGTGTCGCAATCTCTACCAATTTTTAACTCACAGGATTAGATAAAAGTACATTACCTCTTCCTCTACTAGATGCAACCGGCTTGACTATCCATGGCCCTTTCACTCTATGATGCACCGAACACAATTCTTTGAATTCCGTCGGCATCACGAACGTCTGAGGTATGAAATCAAAGTGCTTCAGGCCTTTCTGATGTTGCATTCGTTCTATATTTTTATACAGACGATCTTTTCGCGTCAGTTCGTAGGACCTCGGGAAATGATTGACTCGTTGGTGAGGAGCTAGTGACCTTAGAGTTCCTAAAAGAACACGTGTATTAATTTTTTTTCTGGATGGAGAACCTTTTAAAAATATTGTGTAAAACTGAAGAGGGATCGGAGCAAAACTAACGAAGATACAGCGTTTGTTTTACTTTAATTTTTTTTGTGTTTAAAACTTTAAAGCGTTTTTCCTACAACTCACGTTTTCTACTAATTTTGAACACTATTTCTGTACATAATTTACGAGGTAACGCTGTAGTTTTTGTTTAAATTTGTTAATATTTTTTATTTTACAGTATGATGTTAGCCGATTTTTTTTGTAAAAATCACTTTTTTCACTTTAGTGTTCCCAAAAAGTGAAAAATTGAAATTTCGAAAAACACTCCCAGTGTTACCTGGGAAAAGAGATTATCTAACGACAAAACTTTGGTTTTTTGACTTCATATGATCCAGCACCTAGTTATGAAGAGCACCGCAATTCTTTTTTCCGAGAAGCTTTCAAATAATTGCTGCCATTGCCGAATTTTTTAATATTTCTTTATGAAAATTTTTACTAGTATTATTTAAATGTTATACTTTAATGTAGCACTATTTTTAATGAATAGATTGTAACTGTGTCGTCCAAAACAGATTCCTTATGACGTAGATACGGTTTTATTTTATACATATATACAGCGTGTCCCACGCAGTTCTTGCCATATGGGAAAATTTTTTACTGACAGTCGAAACAAAATCATTTTGATGTAGAAAAGTTCTGCTTATTTAAAAACTAAAAATCCCTACGCAAAAAGTTTAAAAATACCAGCAGTATACAGAGTAGCGATAAAAACGTAAAATTTATCCAAGACTAAAGTACCCTTATTTTGCAATATTCAAAGAAAAGTTATTTAAAGGAATTATTTAGAATTAATTTTTATATCTAATTACGAAATCACAGCCACCTACGAAAAATATATATTTTTGTATTTCAGTAAATCAGAACGGAATAAAAGTAAAAGCTTTAATATAAAACAAATTAATGTATCACTTATAACAAAAAGAAAATTAGTATAATTCAAATTTTAATATAGCCACCTTCTTTTTCCATGCATTTTTCTGTTAACTTGGAGAATTTTGAAATAACTTTTCTCAAAACAACTTGAGGGAATTCTCGAGCACACTGGGTTATTATCCTTTCTAAGCTATCGATATTTTGAAATGGTCGGTGAGAATACACTTTTTCCTTTAAATATCCCCAAAGGAAGTAATCCAGTGGGTTCAGGTCGGGTGACCTCGCCGGCCAATGAATTTCTGAAAATCTTCCTATCCAACGCCCCTGGAACATTTCCTGAAGAAACTCGTTAACAGCTCGAGAACTATGGCATGGCGCACCATCATGCTGATACCACAAAGTATTTCTAATGTCACGTGGAAGGCCATTAATAAAGTCAGACAACTGATTTCCCAAAAATGAAGGTAAACATCAGACGTTATATTACCCCGGAAGAAAATGGGCCTATCAGTTGATTATCTAAAATTCCGCACCACACATTTGTCTTAAAAGAAAACTGATCCCAACACTGGATAACAAACCGCGGGTTAGCTGTACTCCACCATCGATAGTTCTGGGAGCTAACAACTCCATTTGACGTAAACAAGCTTCGTCAGAAAAAATATTTTTCTATAAAGATACGGGTCGTCTTCATGCATACCTTGATACCAAGCTGAAAAATTAAACCAAAGATCAAAGTCTCCAGGATGCAATGTGTGGACAAAGATGGGTTTATAGGATGAAAATGATTTGCTTTAAGAACTCTTCCAGCAGTAGATTTACAGACTGAGCGTCTTTCATTTCCAGGAAGTACTTTTTCCATATTTCTCAAGGAAATCTTGGGATTTTCAACAACGCTTGATAATTTGCAAGTCAAAAAATCTTCATCATCTTCGACCTGAACTTGATTTTTTTTATTGAATCTGTTTTCTACACTTCCACTACCTTTAAATTTTGCCATTATGTGTCCAACAGTTTGATGAGATACAGATATTTCAGGATGCCTTTCATTGAAAATCTCAGCGGCTTCTCTAAAGGTTTTGTAGCTGTCACCCACAATTAAAACAATTTCAATCTTCTGTTCCGTGGTTAGTTTTGGAGGCATAATAAATCAAAATGATAAATGGATAAACTGAATTTATAACTGTACTTCTGACTAGAAATAATGTCAGTGTTTATAGTCATTATTATTGCATATTACCTTCAGGTCGATAATTACTTTGTTAATTTTTATAAATTTTTTAATGTAAAATAAAAATACCCTTTTATCGTAGGTGGCTGTGATTTCGTAATTAGATATAAAAATTAATTCTAAATAATTCCTTTAAATAACTTTTCTTTGAATATTGCAAAATAAGGGTATTTAGTCTTGATAAATTTTAGTTTGTCATGCTACTCTGTATACTGCTGGTATTTTAAACTTTTTGCGTAGGATTTTTAGTTTTAAATAAGCAGAACTTTTCTACATCAAAATGATTTTGTTTGACTATAGTAAAAAATTTTCATATGGCAAGAACTGCGTGGACACGTTATATATATATATATATATATATATATATATATATATATATATATATATATATATATATATATATATATATATATATATATATATATATATATATATATATATATATATATATATATATATATATATATATATATATATATATATATATATATATATATATATATATATATATATATATATATGTATATATACGATTATTATTAGTTTATTTTAAAAAATATATAAAAGAGGCCTATTGTCAACGGCCAAAAATATGTTATAATTTTAATACACTGTTATACATACCGGGCTTAGGATGTGAACCAGTCCACAATAAGTTAAAATCGCTAGAATTGGGCGCTACTTCAGTTATTCCATGGCAGTCCAAAAGTTTTGATAGTAACTTGGTTTCAGCTTGTAATACCTTAAAAAAGGCAGAGACCTTAATAATATTTATTCAATACATTTTAACATTTTTTTATTGACCTGTCGCCGTATTTTTTTAAAATGGAAAAATTGAATATCATGCAGTGATACAATTTTATTTTTGAAAAGTGCAGCACCAAAACAAAATAATAAACGATTGTTAAAACTGTATAAAACTCTTTACCTTCAATTACAACTATAGAACGACGGGTTGCTAACTTGAAACGTGGTAGTACCAAGGAAATTTAAAGGGTAAAGAAAGAACACAGCAATGAGCTATAAGATCAAAAAATATCCGTCCCACTATGAAAAAATTGTAATTAATGTTCCCTTGCGATTTGAGCAGTAACAAAATCCCAGAAAATTTTGTAGAAAAATCAGTGTGTGCCATAAATTTAGGTTGGCAACACATTCAAATTTGGAGCAGAGCGTAGTCTACTGTTTTGGTGCATTTGGATCTCAATGCTTTCATTTTATACAAGATATTTGCACTTTTCGAAAGACAAAAATTAAAAATGTCAAATTATGCTCATAGTAAAAAATACAATATTTCTAGTAAAACTTGTTTATGTTATCTGCATGACGTGACACTATTGTATTGTACTTTTATACAAAAACTTTTCTGTCCCTCGCTAATTTCGATGATTTTTTGAGGGTGCTGATCACAAATCTGAAGTAAGTTTTTAATAATAATAATAATTAATTTAGTCTCATTTCCTCTGTCATGTCCTTTTTTTAATTTAAAAATAGTCGTGTTTTTATTTATCTTATTAAGTTTTTTGGAATATATACAAAATTTTCAACCCTGTAAGATGGTGCCATCTATTCTTTCCATGTTAAAGCAGATGACATAAAATGTAATATTACACAATAAAACGCAGAAAAGTAGACAAAATATGATTATAATAAATAATTTTGAATTTCCAATTATAATTTCGTTAAAAAACCACCAATGTTGTGCAAAAAAGGGAGATAAAAGGAGAAGTGCAGTTACAAATATTCCTGGATTTCAGTTTTTGAACTTAATGAAGCTGGTGCTTTGTGTAGCAGACGGCTGTGGTAGCTTGCATTATCCATGACAATAACACTGTTGTTTGGAATATTTTTTAATAAGATAATTTTGAAACCAGTTTTCAAAAAGTTCTGCACTTGTATCCTCATGATTATCCAAGCTAGAATCCTTAATATTCTTTGCAGACAACAGCAAGCAGTTTGGGACAAATCCGTCTTCTGAACCAGCGTGTATTATGGTAATGCGTTTTCCTTTATTTGAAGGTGCATTCGTCTGACAGTTTTGACTGGAATCAACCCATCCTTTGGATACTGTGTCGTGTGTATCGAACCATGTTTCATCAAGGTAAATTATAGATCTGTTTTCTAACCTATATCTTTTAATTTCTTGAAGGTAATTAAATCTCCAAGTGCGTAATCTGTGCGATTCCATTACTACTTGTCTTTTGTCTATTTTGCGGTATTTAAATCCCATTTTACAAAAACTCTATGGAGGGTGGCACGGCTAATATTTATATTGGGTTCGTCTTCGTCTAGCTTCTTTTTCAATTTATCCAAGGTAGGAATAACTCCGCTTTCATAAAGACAATATATTTTCCTTCTTATTAGGTCCTGATCATTATTGTCTATACGGTGAGATTGAAAATTACTACGTTTTTTCTTTTGTTCAATTCTTCACTAATAATAATATCCCTTATCGATGATATTGGAGTTTTTGTAAGTAGACAGGTTTCTTTTAAAGCTTCTTGTTTAATTAGACCTCTACTGATTAAAGTTTCATACACATTTTCACAACCTGTTTTGCATCTAATGACAAATGATTTCGACGCGACATAGTTATATTCTCGTAAAACAACTTTTTCAAAACGCACAGTAAAAACGGTTATTCAACACTGCCACTAAAATATTAGCCAAAATATTTATATGCCTAATGGTTAATACTTAAGAAATACCTGGCCCACCCCTGCCCTTATGAATAAATGGGTTTACCCAATAACAATAGGTAATAAAATCGTTAAAGGTTTATTGGGGTATGGTCCGTCAAAAGCCATAACGATATACTTTGAGACAGACTATACATATTATTGTAAATTTAAAATAAAGTATCAGTATCGGTTTGTATTTATTTTGTTTGAAGATCTTATATTATACCTACCTTATATGTAACATGTAACTTATATCCGGGTTTGTCTTGATTGGCCCCGATGGTCGGATTAGCCAAGGCGGAACTCTTAAACACCAGGATGGCATTTCTCGAACCCAGCTGACCGCCCAAAAGCCATTGGTCCGTTGGTATGCTGTTTTCATGGTTTATAATTTGTGTGCTGCATAAAAAGAGAAAAATATATACAGATTTACGATATTTATCAACGTCTCTCAGAATATTAATATGCAGTGCCGTAAAAATTTGGATTAGTGACTGCCAGTAGACACCGTGTGCCGTTGGTGTGGTTCACAACCACGTTAAAGTGTAGGTTTCGTCTAAATGACATTACCCGGACGTGTATTGGCATTGTCTCTTATGGTTTGACGCAACCTTAAAAAAATGCAAGTCAAATCATGAAAGGCAATGTTCCAACTATTTGCCCATGAAAGGGTCGACATTCTTTCCTGCATAAGGAAACCACGTGCTCAATATGAATATGAAGCGTCCAAACGCAGTAGCATTTGTCGCGAGAAATGTTCTCATTGTAAGAGGCAATATCTACCATAAAAATCAAATTCAGATGTTTCTGATTTTACCATGTTAAGTTTGATCCAAAAAAAAACACATGACACCTATATTACTATACTCTATAAAAGTGTCGAAACTGGGGCACTCTGTACTTAGATTTTATACAAACTTTTGTTGGCTGTCAAAGACAAACAAACAGACATGGCTATAAAAAATCAAAAAATAGATTGACTTGTTTTTTTTTAATTTTGTTTCGTATTCGGCGCATTAAAAAAAATCGGAATTAATTTTTATTCTGAAGATAAAAAAATATGGTATTCTTCAAGTTTTTTCCATAAAATGCATCCATTTAGGTTTAGCAATTTCTAGTAATTTGTTTCATATTCTACGTGTAGAGACAAATAATTTCATTTTTTTCAAAAATATTAATTTTAAAAAAATCTAAAAATTGACATTTTTGATTTTTATTCATTATTTAATTTTTGTTAAAATTTAAGAATTGAAGAATTATATTTGACACTTAAAATAATAAATTTGTAAATTTTGCAATTTTTAAAAAATATAAAAAATCAAAAAATGAATACATATTAAAAAAAATAATAAAATGGTTTTATTTTTAATGAAAATAGAAGTTTTTAGGAAAAAAATAAAACTTTAAGGAAAAATAAAAAAAATAAAATTTTAAGCCTTTTAATTGAATTTACTCTGAGAAAATAAGATATTTTTTATGGTCAAAAAGTTAATGTTTATTAATAACATTAATTAATATAAATTTAAATTTTAAATATATATTTATTACTATTATATGCTTATTAAATTGACTTTTTTATCATTATAAACGTAGTAAAAAATGGCTACTATTTTACTTTCACTTTTAATAATGATAGTAAATATACAGTTTTCTGAAAACAATACGCTTCGCAAAACATGACTCATGCAGTGCTAAAAACCGCAATGGTCTATTCTGTCTGGAGCCACCTCCAATACCTTTAATTAACAATATAATCAGCGTTGCCGGGTCTCTCGTTTTGATCGTACCACACTGTACACAAATGTACCAAATTTTACACATTTGTACTACATCTCACTATAGTCGTTTATTTACTTTTCTATTGTTGCCATCGTATTTTTACACACAAAAATGTATTATAGTAACCAAAATGACGGATGCAATGGCGATTTTTTTGTACAAATTGTAAAACAACATTTTAAGTGTAATGGTTTAGTTGATTCTATTAATTTTCAAATTCAAGCTAGAGCTACTCTAGTTGCATTTTTATCTTTGTATATGTACCATTAAGTTGAGATATAAATTATTCAGTATCTAATAGTTTAAAACCGAAATATGTTATTATAAATGTTTATTTTTGTCTTTGCTTTTGTTATTTTAACATTGGCACTTACGTTTTGATATAAAATTACAATTGTACAATTGTACCATTGGTAAAGCATATGTTCATTAGTTTATGAAAAAAAAATACTGGTATTAATGTCAGTCAAAATCGTAAATAAAATATTATACAATATAGTACAATTACTTATTGATTTCTTGTTGAATTTGTCTATTACTAAAATAATATTTGCCAATAAAATTATACTGGATGTTAAGAATTTAATAAAGGTTACTCAAAAATGTGGTACAATTGTACCACTCTGGTAACACCGCATATAATTCCACTTAGTTTTGTGAAAAAAAGATAATGATCGAGTAAAAGTAAATAATCATAATGAAATAATATCAGATTATTGCAGCGTTGCCAATTATTTGTAGAATTCTCCTCTATACTCCAAAATTAATATTTGAATAATCATGATATGGGTGTCAATAAGTGAATCTTAATTTTAGATCGATTATCATACAGTCAAAACACTTAATGTATCCAAACTGGTATAATATCTAAAAGTCCTATTTTATTTTTAAGGAGTGTTATTAACCGCATTTTGCCAATTTTGCACATTTGCTTTTAATTAAAATAACTATTAATATTTAATTATTATTTTATTATAACAGTTAATTGGTACATGAATATATACATTAAAAATGATCTGAATTAATACAAAAGAGATACGGCATAAAATTTACATTTTTTTAAATGGAATAGCCTATGTATGGGTTTGTTTTTAACGGCGTCCAATTTTTTCGATACATTTCAGTAGTAAAAAGGATGTTGTATTTAATTTTGGCTAATTATCTTGAAAGTTGCGACAACGCCGATTACGTACCTGAAAGAATTTTTAATCAGAAACGTTTCGTTTTCTAGATATCCATCATCAAACGTGAAAATCAAGCTAACCACATTTTCACTATATCCTCATTTTTGCACACAATTCTTGATTTTAACACTAAAGTGACACACAATATTTTATAAAAACCTTTAAAAGCTTCTTTTTATATTTATTCTACACCTTTTTCCCATTAAATTTTGAAGTTTTACTTTCAAATCCCTAGTGTATACATGGTTGTGGCATTTAAAAGTGAAGCTTTGCAATTTAATGAAAAAAATGTGTAAAATAAAAATAAAAACAAGTTTCTAAATGGTGTGTATAAATTATTGTGTGCCAATTTAGAGAAAATCAAGAATTTTTTGCAAAAAGAAGGAGGAATAATGATAATGAGGTGGGTGTGATTTGGTGTGACATTTTCGACTAAAAATGTGTGTTTTTTTAAATAAATGCTATAAAATAAAAAGCTCTTAAAATTCAAAATCCAGGACCGTATTCAAAAAAACAACGTTGATGATGGCAGTTCAAAGACGAAACGTCGGTGTGTAAATCTAATAACATTGCCTTGTAGAACAAAAAAAGTAACAATAACCATGTGAAATTTATTTTGTTATATCTAGTCAAATAGTCATAAAAAATAAAAATGAAATCGCGAATATGTGTTTTTTTCCAAAAGTCTTCGGAAGTATTTGAAATTTTTAAACTTTTAAGGTGGCATTTTGATCAGCATAAAATTGCGCAACTTTGCCTCCATTTAACCGACCTTGTATCTCTTCAGGTTTCCAAGATCCCAATGATGAGGCTCGAATTTGGGACACCCTGTACAGTATAAAGCAAGATTAAAACAATGCATATAACCACGTTTTTTTTTTAATTTGAAGATTGAACGTCAGAAGGCTTATTTCAATTGACTGTTCCATATAAAATAAACATAAAAATTTTACCATTTTTCCCCAATTCTCATTCATGAAAACACTCTTCGCAAAAATTTCTACAAGCCACAAATTCCTCAAAAGGAGGAAAATTCTCCGCCCATTGGCAACCCCGGGAATTTTTACCTGGTTGATAGACATATTGATAACAATAATACTTCTATTCGAATGGTTTTAAATTTTTTTAATAATTTTTTTTTATAGCATTCAGTGGTTTCGATAGCTTTTATCCTTTCTAGTTAAAAGCAGGTCGGGGAATATGTATAATTGTATAACTGTTTTCGAATGATAAGAATACTGTACGATAAATATACTATATAAATATATTAGCGAAGTTTATACTGGGTCTTTCAAAAAATCCGCATCGTATTTTTTTTCATATTATTAAATTTAGATTAAATTTGACTTAAGCATAAGTCTTTGCTTTAAATTCGATAAAAAAAATCATGTAGCCTTTCTTGCTAAATTGACATCTGTTATCTGTCAAAAGCATTTTTTTTTAAACTTAACAATAGAACACCAAGATGAATTTAAAATTAGAACTTAAATTGCTTTAGAAAAATCTTTTAAAATTAAACAAAATTTAACAAATATTGAACAAAAAGCATTACAATCATTAAAACGACACAATACCATAAAAATTCTTCCTGCAGATAAGGGTAATGCAACAGTAATAATAGACTGTCATATGTATGACAATAAAATAATGTCTCTTTTAAATGATGATAATTATACAAAAATAAACAATGAACCAATCTAGTGTCATTTATGACAAAACGTCAAAAGAAAGTAAAAAAGTATCGAATTTCCAAGTTTTTTTTGATCAAAAATTTTTTTAAAAATTAGGGTTTAAATTTTTTTTTGTTTTATCTTACAACGGTGGCCGATTGGAGATTAATATTTGTGGTTTTTTGGGGGGTTTCTTTTTTTGTTCGGGGGGGTCTGCAAGTTCATGGGTAATAGAGCTGGGCAGGGGCAGCTCGTTTTCCCGGGGCTGGACCGAAAAGGGCCCATTTTCCAAAAAATAGTAAGGCGAGTATCCCAAATAAAAAAAACTGAAAGATGAAACCCCCCAAAAAATATAGAAATATTTAAAAATATCTTTCTTTTATAACAGTTCGTTCATTATTCTTTCTAAAAATAAAACTGGTTTTTGAAATCACCGGTAAACAATTAAAATTTTATAGGTTATGTTTACTCTTTGCTTTTTTAAGAGCTTTTACCTCCTGGTCGCCAATTTTTAAATTGTCATGTCATAAGAAAGTTATGTGAAGTGGTTTCTCAGATTTGTAAGTAGATTTAGGACACAAGCAAAGAAAACATTTTGGGAACTGCACATTTTTACTGGGAACGCCCTGAAAGATGGAGTGGTAATATTGTATATTAAGGGGGTATTTTAGAAATTTGCAATCTGATTGAACCTGAATTTGTGAGATTATAATAATTGTTTTTTTAAAAA